>UZAF01020382.1:0-18282 GCA_900617895.1 Haemonchus placei | reverse complement strand
CCATCGACATCAAATGTTTTCGACAAGTGGCTAGCGCCACTGCCGGCCGGCACGCGCGCTCGCGCACTTGCAGGGCCCGCCGGCGGGCTTTGAAGACAGCCAGTGTTGAGCACAGAGGGAAAATTGTTGCTTTCAAAAGACAGTTCGAGAACAAAGGCCGAAGTAGCTATGAAAGGCATATACATAACTGATCCCAAAAAGAATGATTGAAGCTCTGGAGAGAAAATGTAGGAGCAAACCCATAAATCGAGCAAAGATAGTGCAAAAGGTAATTGGTATGCTTTAAGCGCCAAGTTGCTGGCGCCTGCAACAATATTTTTGATAAAACGAGAATGATTACCAACCAAATTTCATCAGCTTGACAAGACATTCGCATTGCACAAGACGCGTTATGGACAGAGGAGATTCTCGAAAAAATTCCATACAGCATCGTGGAGAACGCCATAAACATACACATACACATACACATACACATGCACATACACATAAACATACACATACACATACACATACACACACATATACTAACAGCTCAACGGCATGTCTGCATGTCTGAACGGCTAAGAGTAGGACACCTCAGCTCCTGATCCAGAGTGGCTATAGCCATGATGGTGAGGACTCAGCACTGGTCCTGGCAAAGCAGAGTTGAGATTCCAGGGAGCAAGCTTGCTAAACAGCAATAAAACAGCCTCAATACCCCGCACACTGGGCCCAGCCGTCTCCGGCGTCGGACGGTATGGCGGCCGGTGAGAGGCAAAGAAATCTCGCGTCGTTCAGGACGCCTCGGATTTCGGACCATGAAGCACTCCCTCCACACGACAGGGAAACTGTTTCCTAATTTATACCTACAAGAACAGTCTCTTCCAATGCCACCCTCCATGAGCTCCTCGATGCGGCCAGTCACATTAAGTATCATGTGATTGCGCTGTAAGAAACCAAGAACAGCAAGACCGATGTACGACGAAGGAATGATGAAACCCTCGTCACTCGTGGTGAAAAGCTTTCATCGCGAGCGGCGGCGTTGGTTTCGTCGTGCACCCATCTGTCTTCCACCTCGTCCATTCTCATGAGGTCCTGTCTCCGCGCTTTGCCATCCTAGGCCTACGATGTACGCACATGAAGACCATCTACCGTCAACTGCTACTCTTCACACTCTACAGATGACGAATAGAGCTCGATGCGTTTATTGTTTTTCTGAACTCTTTAAGAGGTTTGTAAACAAGCTTTATTAGGCTAGCGTTTTGGCGATATCGCCTTCTTCAGAGCCTGTAAGGATCATAACAATCTNCAGTAGAGTAAGGGCATGTATTCCAGTACAGGCGCTTCAATCTTGGCCAAAAACGACATGGTCAAAACCGGCGCCAATCGCTGCCCCATAGTTGAGCCTCTATTCTGTGCGAAATACCTCCCTGACCACTTGAAAATGTTACAACTGGGGCACTCCTTCACAAGTGTCATCAGTTGGGATATAGAAAGCCCTCGCATACCAATGTCGTTCTGGTGCTGACTGAGAAGCTCGAATATGGCTTCCATAGCAGATCCATTGCTGACATTTGTGTAGAGGGCTTATACATCAAAGAATTCCATAACGCACGAACCATTGAGGTGCAGTGCGCCAAGGCGATCCAAAAACATTTGGGTGTTCGTGAGGTGGGAAGGTATGAACTTGAGGAGCTGCACTAAAATGGTTTTAAGGAATCAAGCAATCCGGTCAGTAGGACCGCCCACGCATCTTATGAAACGGACTTTCAAGGATGTTGGGTTGATTGAAGCTAAGTCATCTGCATCCAAAAACTTGTGTGTCTTCATGAGCAGATACAGGACTGGGAAACAAGGCGACTCAAGTTTGAGCCGTGTTATAAAGGTTGAACTCAATCCTGTTGACCGTGCTACTAAAACCCACATCCGGTCAAGTCTACGAAACTGCGTTTGGAATTCCTTAGAAGCTGGGCGGTAGAAAGAAGTGTCTCCCAGATGGAGTTCTGTGATTTCACAATCAAGTTGTCTGGGAATCACCACAAACACTCCTCCCTTGTCACTGACAGACAACCTTATAGCTCGAGACTTTATTAGATCTCGGATCTCCTTAATACCACACGCTTGCTCCCGTGAATTATGGGATGGAGTGTTTTGCTTACTGCACCCACTCAGCACCTTAAAAACACCGTCGGCGAAAATCCCAAAATTGGCATCAGATTCAGTATGTGGTTCCTATTGTTTGAAAATCGTGGCTGGAAAGGGAGTGTTGAGCACAATTCTTACTTGCTCTGCCACCAAGGAGTCGCCGCTGCCACACCTGACCCTATAACGGTCGATCTTGAAGCTCGTGTGCGAGCGGGGCCTGAAAATGGGCCCAAGTTTTTTTCGTTTTCACACTCCATTTCCACGGTTGTCATGCGGAAAGTAATGTGCAGTCTACAGAGTTTCATTGCTGTTTAGCAAGCTTGCTCCCTGGAGTCTCATCACTGCTTTCCAGGGTCAGTGCTGAGTCCTCACCATCATGGCTATAGCCACTCTGGAACAGGAACTGAGGTGGCCTACTCTCAGCCGTTCAGACATGCAGACGTGCCGTCGAACTATTAGTTTTATGTGTATGTGTATGTGTATGTGTATGGGTATGTGTGTATGTGTATATGTGATGCTTATATAAATTTTACAGTAACTAAAAAATGAAGGCTCCAACGCGAACCCCATAGAGCAGAAGAAAACCCAGGCGAGAAGTTTAGGACCATACAAGCCGACGTCTGATGGTTATGACGAAAGCATGTGGCAGGACGACACGGCGCCTTCCCTTTGGTTGGCGTATATTTCCCATACGAGTTCTAGCCCTTAATCCAGAACGCGATGACCTAGACGGAAAGTCCCGGGGCTTGCTTTGCTCAACTTAACGCGTGAAGAACGAATTCAACAGCGACTTCGGGGGACTCGAGCAAGGGGGCCGCCATTCTTCAAGTTCCTCGTAACGTAGGATAGAAGTTTCAAAGTAACAAAGTATAACGAAGTAAAAGTGAAGTAAGATAGGGTTTTTGAACCTACATATGTAGGCGGTCGGAATTTGTATAACATTGAGGCCTTTGCACACCAATTCATACTTTGCGACTGCCACGCTGAATCCGAACGGGTGGCCACGTGATCGCAATCAGAGCCTCCACTGTATGCAATGCTTCCAGGACGTATACATATCTTGCGTGAGTACCTAAGCTTTCTCAGTAGTATCTGATTGACGGTTCGTAGCAAAGCTTGACATTTCGATTCGGACGTTTTTGATAGAAATGATATGGTTATACTCGCTCTAACGCTTATCCCAGCTCTAACAATCTTCGTTGCCTACCCGCCAACATCAAGCTGCGAAGAAGTGGAGCTGGAAGTGTTTCATATGAAACTGGAGAGGCTCCACAGAGAAGACTGCTCCACAGCGAGTCTCACGGGATGAAAAAGCAGGATGAAAGGCTATCCGAGTTTACCATGTCGACGGTGTTTCGCAGTTCCAGAAGACCTCTCATTTGCGATGGGTTTGGAAGTCCCTGGTGGACGGAACCATATTGAAATAGATCACATCACCTTCAATAGAATCTTTTGCTTGACACGTCGTTATTGTTCGGAATTTCTGCACGTGACCAGATCATCGCCTCCCTCGCGCTGAATTCTGTTTTTCAGTGCGTGGAAGTTCAGGAGACGAAGCCCCAAAACTATTGTGAACTGGATCCCTTCGCTTCGCTTGCGAGGATTGAAATGAGTTAAAAAACAAAAGGAATACCGCGGATAGGCTGCCTACACTCTGAAATTGTCTTTCATTCTGACGATTAGTGCGTGGCGCTTGAGGGCTCTTAAACTTCTCTTTCAGAAACACCCGGGGTATTTTACAGATTATGCGCAAAAAGTGTGCATTCTTACTGTATTAGCTTTAGATGTAGTTTTTCGAAATTTATGTCCTCTTAGAAGAGGTCGCCGACATATAGAAAACTCTTCCGTCTCAGCTATACCTAAAATCCCAGAGAGTAGGTTGTTTCTGATTTTTGCCCTGTGAGTATAACGCCAACCCCAGCAAAAGTAATGGAGGAGGTGATTATAGATAGACTGATAGTGCCAATAGATAGCTTTCGAATGATACAGAAAGAACAGAATTTCTTGGTAGGTCATCTATACTATAGAACTTGCTACATTGCGTGTGTAGGACTCGTGCTTTATCTTTGGATGTCGTTTTTGCTCATTATATCCAAACGTCACTTCTTTAGCAGTGAAAACTATCCCTTCCCGATATTCTGACTCGCAATTTGCCAGGCGGTATCCGTGCTGTTACCAACTTACCCGAACATCCGAATGACAACGGGGATGAGCGCACTAGGGTGCGGGGTCTTTTCCCCGAACAGCGCGTCACACTCGTCACACCTGCCGCGTACCGCAGAAGTGCGAAGGAAGACTGGAGCGCGCGATTTATGAGTTAGGGAATCCTTTAATTGTTCGCAGTTACTGTCCTTTCGTTCTTTCTTCATTCCCGGAGCGGTCCCGATTCTTGATAACGAAATAAGGAGCGAGTCATTGCATGTTTGTTGGTTATCATGTTTATTTATGCCTCCAGCTACCGTTTAGGCTCAAAAACGACCAGTCAAAAAAGCAAAGCAGTAAGTACAAAAAAATAGTGTCCTATCGATTGGCGGGGAGGCGGGCTGAGTATGGCATTTGCAGTTTGAAGCCGTGATAAAGCAAAAAAGATTTGCCGCAAGCGGCAAAGCGAACGTGGAAATCGGGGAAAAGTTCCGCCATCCGAGCACATCATGGCAACCAACGAGCCTTTCTCGTGCACAATAGTGATGCCATCTCTTACCCTTGTCAACAAAAAGAATATTCCTCATCCGACGCAAATTTGGCAAAGATCCACTTCATTTTCCACGAACCTCACAACTTGCACCCATTTATATTCATATCGCACTGAAACTTTCACAAATGAAAGATCCTAAGTTGAGTTTGTCACTCGAAGTGGGATTGGTATAGGTATTAGAACTTATTCTGAAATTGCGTTCCAAATTTGAATGGTGTTCGATTCTCTAAACGGAGTAATGGTGATGATTTAGGGCAGGTGGGTAATTTTATCTTTAACGAGCACAAAAGATATGGGCTTTAGGATTGTGATCGGTTCCGCGCGTCCGTCGAAACTACGTCACGTCACAGACGTCGCACGCGGCGCGTCGGCGCGAGATTCTTGACGAACGTCGCAGTTGTCAGTGTGGCATAAAGGAGGAGTCCAGTCGGCTTCGAGAGAAGACAAGTAGTGCAAAACACTTGTTACACTGACACTTTGTGGTACTGCAATGTCATCCTGAGATCGCAGTGGACTGTGTTGAGCGCTAAGTGAACGAAATGGTCTAGTTTCGACGAACGCGCGGGAGGGTGTATGTCGTTTGGCACGGCCCCTCCCATCGCGACACCCATTCGACGCGGCTTGCGTGCTGAACAACTCGCCCAAGTGGTTCAACCTATATGCCATACTAGTCGGTGCAAATAGACAGAATACAAGTAAGTCCGCAATCCGGCGTCTGATAGTTGTGGCGTAATAAATCAGCTGGATGGGCAGTTAGTTGGCCTATTAGCATGTTCAGGATGGTGAGTTGCATGGACGAATCGTCCAGCTCAGACACCGCGTCCAGTGGGCAGCGCTATGCGGGGGGTGGGAGGGGGACGAACGGCCCCTCTTAGCGCGGAAAGTACGTTGCCCGGGCATGGTTCATATATGTGAGACCATGGATGGGATTCTGTGTGAGACGAGCTTTCCCATTCTGTGATCCTTTTTCTGGGAGAGAACAGCACCGTCACAAACTCTTTATTCTCTCATACACTCTACAGACAACAGTGAAATAACTTGTGTATTTTTGAACAGATGTGATAATCAGGCTCAGAATATTCAAAACGAAGTATTTTTTATTTCAAGGAACGACGAATAAAAAAATCCGTCGCAGCCCCTTTACGATCACCCGCTAGACTATATTAAAATCGAATTCTTAGTATCACCCGGATGAGTGCTGTAGTAATCGGCGGCATGCCATGAATGAGAGAGAAATGATAGGGTGAGGGAGAAGAAGAAACTTGAACGAAACATATGGATGCGTGAGACAACATGCTTACCACTTCTGCGTTCGTTCGAGCATATTCGAATCCAAAACCACTTTCATGCCTCCGTTCACAGAACAATTTAGCCGATTTGGAACGCAGATTCAATATAAGCACCCAAAAATACGCCTAGCAATTTAAGTCTCATTCGAAATGGCTACTCCGATTTAGGATAGTTCCCTTAGCAATCCGACTAACTCCTACCGCTTAAGACACTTCTTATAAAATTCTGAAAATGACTCGTGAGTCACGGTCACCATCTACGCCCACATAACGGTCATATCTTCCCGTTATCAGTTTCATACCAAATCCGAAATTGCCAGAACAACGTTCCTTTGTATTACTAGAGAAAGGGGAGAGAATCGAAATTTAAAAATGTCAAGAAAAGGTGGAAGAGGGTTCCATCCATTGTGGGCGGACCACAATTTTCATTGGGCTTCCTCGCGAATGTTGTTTATTCGCGGCAGTCACGATCGACTTTTACCTCTCAAATTTTTATTTCTACTGCTGGGCTCCTCCAAGAGGGCCCTCTATACCACCACTCTATGGAAACGCTTTGATGTCAACTCTACGGAAAAGCTGTAATGTCAACAATGAAGAAAAAGGGAAATTATGCAAGATAGTTCAATAAAGTCTGCCGTAAAAAAGTCAAGAAAATATTTAGTTGGTACAGTACTCCAGCTCTATGGATGTCCCGCATAAAGATTCAATGAAAAGATTTCCGCAAAAAAAAAGAAGTTGGGGATGACACTTTGCAAAATCATTCCCATCGGAGGCTAAGCAAAGAATCGAAATTTCTGCAGATTCTCGAAGAAAATTTGTTGGCCCTTAAGGCAACAGAAGCTAATACTTTATTCGTTCTTTAAAAAAACGATGATCGGAAGTATGTCATGTGTCGTCCTCGCATGGTTTGAAAGACCGACGTAGCAACTCATACACAGAATTTGTAATACCCCAAGCTAGCAGTGAACGAGTGAAGTTTAGATGAACCTGTAATAATTCAGAGATGCACCAAAACGAACTTTTAAATTTAAGGACAAGGAAAGATCTTTCCAAAAGTGGATCCATCTTACCCCAAGGTACAGCATCCTTAATGACTTCTGGCGTTTCCGCCAAACTAGATGGAAGACATAGAAAGGGTTCTCAAAGGTTACACCAACCTGTAAGGGACGGTAGCTCACTGCCATTTATATTGCTAGAATTGATACATATACCTTGCTCTGCATATGGTTCTTAACGACGTTTAAAGGGAAAAACACAGTTGAAATAGATGCGCCTAACACTGCACCGGACACGAAATCAGCAACCAATTGAATGAACATTCGGTTCCGCAAAGGCCTGATTTCTACAACCTAGAATCGAAAAATAAGCATAAAGTGCATATGACGATTCACAGTGAATTGAATTACACAACCGTTTTTTTAAATGGTTCCTTGAGCGTGAAAAAAAGTGCGTTCGACAGACTATTCCTAGCAAGCACTACAGAAAGTCCTCGGTAATACTCGCGATATCCGTGCACCTGAAAAACACAGTTCTCGTAGCAATTTTGTTCAACAAATCAGTAGACATCTGTTGAGCAGTTGTATTCGGATTGACTAGGAGACACATGTACACTTCAGAAGAGGTAGTGCGTGTACCCTAATTCGTGTCGCAGGGATCGCCGGGTGGATAAGAGAGTAGACTCATGTCTGCACTAAGAAGAGTGCACGATTCCTTGTTCGTGTTCGATTCCTTCCGAGGCAAATCTATGCCATGCTAGGACGTCACCCGTAAGTGGCGCGAGGTTATCTGAATGGGGCCCGTCGGCAGTGAAAGGAGGGGAGCTTGGCAGTCTGCAGCACCTTTTCTGCGAAAAGGAAGACTCGGAAGGTAACCTACAACAAAGGATGGAAAGAAACTGAATTAGACCATGTGCTCGTGAGAACTCGTCCCTCAAAACTGTAAAGGACATCAAAGTACTGTCTGGCGAAAAATTGGCTAGGCGGCACAGGCTGATATAACCATAGACCTTCACAAGAAATTGAGGATTAGAACGGAACGGAGGATACGATGGTGGTGGCTGCATCGAGCCGGAAGGGAAGAAATCAAACGGATGATATTGGAAGCTGGTTTCCCGGATCCCGAAGGACAGATTTAGCAGAAGTGTAGCAACACTTTGAGAGTCATCCTACGGTGTGCGAAGGAAACGCTGGGAGAGAATTGAGGTGAATTCCTAGAAGATAAAGAAGCATTGTTCTGGAACGATGATGACCAGCAAGTTGTGATACAAAAGAAAGCGGCCAACAAGCCGTTGCAGAAGACGCGTGTTTCAGAAGACCAAGATGCCTACAGAACTTCCAAGAGGCTTATCAAAGCTGCCATAGCGGAAGCAAAGAATACCGAAATGGACGCCTTGTAGTAGGAACTCGATGGTCGAGAAAGAGAGAAGTTTGTCTTCCGACTAGCGAAAACGCGGGCCCGGGCTACTCAAGACATCGGGATAGTGAAGTCCGTTGAGAACACGCAGGGTGCAGTCCTGAGGAAGCCTGGTGAGGTCAGGCTCAGGTGGAATGAATACTTCGACAAGCTCCCAAAAGTAGAATATTTACTACCGTGAAAACAGCCCCCAAACGTAAGTCACGGCTGGTCCCCTGCGGACATAGGATGACGTGCATAGGGCTATTGGAAAGACGAAGGCTGGAAAAGCAATTGGTTCGGATGGAGTCCCCATCGAGGCATGGAAGGCACTTGAAGAGCACGAGTAAGGTGGATAAGCTAGTCCACCCGATTTCTGAAACCTGTGATCACTGAAGGAAGAATCTCAATTGACTGGAGGGGCAGCACTGTCGTCCATATATTCAAGCAGAAGGGGACGCGACGGAATGTTCCTATTACAGGGGGATCAGGCTGACTGCTCACACAATGAAAGTGTATGGCGAATAGTCGACTTAAGATTGAGGGAACTTGTCCAGATCTCACGAGGGCAGTTTGGCTTCATGCCAGAAGCCAGCGGATGCTACCTTCACAGCCAGACAAGTAATAGAGAAGAATCAAGAAAAGCGTATGCCCTGCTATGTAGCCTTCTCGATCTGAAGAAGGGTTCGAGCGTCCTCCGCGACAGTTCCTTTTGAGAGCGCTTCGAGAGCGAAACGTTCCAGAACATCTGAGATCCGGACGAGTTCCCTCAATCTCAAGTCGACTCACTGCCGTACACTTTCATTGTGTGAGCAGTCAGCCTGATCCCCTGTAATAGGGTCAAAGAGGTATACGATGGGTCTACGACAGCAATACGCACACCGCACGGCCTGATCGAAGCAGGTTCACGGTTGGGGCACAGCAGGGATCAGCTCTAATCCCGTTCCTCTTCATACTGACACTGATGTCATCACAAACGGACTCCTGGATGGACCAATAAGAGGCCTCCTTTACGCTGATGACATCGCTCTGATTGCTGAGAGCAGAGCTTCAGGACACGCTGCAGAAATGGCACAAAGTGTGGCGGATAATGGGCTCAGGCTGAACGTGAAGAAGACTAAGTTCCTCATCTCCGAGGAAAACATAGAATCAATCGCAAACGGTTTCGGGGGATCATCGAAAGGGTACAGGACTTCCAATACCTGGGGAGTGATCTAGCCGCTAATGGTAGCGTGGACCAGGCTGCAAAATCCCGAACAAAGGCGGCATGGATGAAGTGGAGGGAGTCTACCGGTATCCGCTGCGACCGTCGGTGCCCTAGGACGCTCAAAGGAAAGGTGAGGAGAGTGGTAAGGTCCGATGATCTACCGGAGCGAGTGTTGACCCGTAAGTAAGAATTAGAAAGACAGCTCCACTCCGTTGAAAAGGGAAGTTCAGATGGACCTGTGGCTGGACGCGGCCGGACCGGATCAAAAATGAAGACGTCAGAACGGTTATATAAGTAGCCCCTGTACAGTTAAAGACTAGATACCAGCGCCTGCGATGGTACGGACACTGTGAACAAGAAGGACCAACGAAGCTAAAGTGATAGCAGAAGATGCCGTAGATAGAAGAAAGCGGAGACGACTAACAACCTGCGACCAGCGGACACTGCGGCGGTGCGGGATTAACGCTAGGGAGAAGAAGAAGAAGAAGTGGACGAGCTGAATACAGATATGTGGGAAAAGAAGGTTTCCATCAAAACCTTTGTAAGAGGAGTGCTTAGACCTGACAAAGTTTCGAAAGTAGTTTCGGAAGTGATTCCGGTGAGCTCTCAAATATACATTTCAACAATTTCCGTGCTCGTGAATTTTATGGTTCATGGAGAATTCAGCTCATCACATCCAATCCAAGTCACATATTCGGTTTCACAGCCCGAGGTTCTTGCCATGGCGCTTTTGTATTCCATTACCTGTGCTTAATTCCTTGTTAAATATTACCATCCCCATAGCTAGTAAACTCAACTGCAGTTATAGGTCCCGAAAACCAAAAACGATCAAAGTTATCAAAAACGTAGTTATTCAAATTTTCCGTCATCCCAGATTAAACTTTGCTGGAAAAATCCTTGGAACTGAAAGGGCGTCACTGACGGGGAAAAGCAAAACAGCGCAAGTCAGATACATGTACTTGGACGTGATTCTACAGAGCGAGGAATGAGGAACAGGAACTCCCCGATACTGGAGATCCTCAAAACGTATACCACGATGAAGCGAAAATCAAGTGTCACAGTAAAACGTAGTACTTATATGAGAGGCAACACTGTTACGAATATTCGGGTGCATTCGCAAATCATTTTAGGCAGAAACCACTGCGCCTGCTCATATTGCTCATATCAAAGGGTTACTGAAGTGTTGAAGCAACAGAACTCATTTGATGGGGGTGCTAATCATTGAGATTTTACTGATCGCGGTAGAGGTCGTGTGGGCACTCGTTAAAATTTTCGGGATCGTGGTGGGTCAGGAGGAGCAGGGAGAGAGGATAAAATATATATACATATATATATATATGTACAGTAGTGCACAAGCCTTCGGCCAAACGCTCCTACGCTTTTTCGTTCAAAACTTTTTTCTTAGTGGAGCAAATCGTACAAAATTTCGATGTTACCAACACTATTTGAATGCAAAGCAGCAATATCCACATAACTAGAGCGCGGTGTTCTTTGCGGTAGCAGACTTCACTAAAAGCAAAGTGATTAAGTCTGCAGTTACTCGCACCTTACGTGCGTTTTCCTTCTCCACTGTGTTCGGCATTAGCGCTCGTACACTTTAGACATGGCAAAAAGGAAAAGAATTCTAGAAGGACCATCATCCATATTTACAGTCAATTTTGAAATAATGCTCTTCTATGTACTATGTGGAGCATGATCAGATTGCAGCTTAATAGTGGTAAATATTCACAATACACCCATGCAACAAATATCGAAATTTCGCATGATCAGATCCAGTGAGAAAGGAGTCACTACTGAAAAGTGTGACCGAAGAAGCACTCGGCCGAAGACTTTTGAGCGCTACTGTGCACCAGTTGGATCGCCCGGCCGACGCCGAGCTCGTCTCATTTTCTGTTAAAATAAACCCACCGCCTGCTTCCCTTTCGCATTTGGCGCTCGGTACATGAGAGTAGTAGTGATTGATTTCCTACCAAACACACACAACCACTCCTGCATCCTGCACACTTCGCGCGCGCCAGGCCCGCCATGAAAGATGTCCTGCTCAAGACCTCAAACTTTGGGTAAAACGGCTCATTCCCCATTTACTGCAGCTTTTTCCTCTCCAACACCTTTCGCTCATGCTACGCGCTCGCTGGAGCTTTCCTCTCTTCCAATTAAATGATACTTGTCGTATGAGAAATCTGACACGGAACCTGGAGGGCAGTGGAAAATAGTATACAATGCGTTTCTGTGCATATGCCCATGAGTAGAAATCTTAATCTGCATCTTAAAAATAATCACCCAATAAAAATCTAACTGTTAGGCAACCAAGGCCTTGGCACTCACAAATGCTGTCATGTGGTTATAATACCAGTGTCAGATTTTTTATCAATATAACTCTTTTTCTCCAATGATATATCATCAGAAGAACCCAGATTATTGGTGGTGCGATGCATTGTAAAGATTGATATGAGAACAAAGAGGAACCTTGATTCTTCATTGAGTCACCAACCCTGCTGGGTAGCAATCATAATCTAATAGCAATAGATGAACCAAGTTTTCATTTCTTCATAACAGAGTACCTTTAATCGGTCCCTATCATTGCACTTACTACTTACCCCTTTGTCAACCTACTTCACCATTCCGCCTCATCAAATGAAACATACTGAAGAGTCAGAGCTACATCTTCAATTCCAAACTGGTCTTTCCGACGAGGTTTTATTTGGTAGATGGCACTTACTTCCCGGGTCTCCTTATCGGCTCCTATCAGTTGTGCTGAGACACCCACGACCTACGGTCACAACATCACCTATTGAAATGATAAGGTTTCACGGCCAAAACGAAGTGGGTTACAGAGCTGGCGGTTCTCGCCTACTACGGCTCGTTATCAATCCGTAACAGTTGTTATCAATTCACCGAATATCTACGGTTCCTCCTTAACCCACCCTCCCTACTAACGTCCACCGTCAAAATGAAGGCTCTTGGCCTTTAAGGATCCCTAGCAGCTCAACCTTCTAAGGCTCCTTATCAGCTCCGATAGGTCTTTATCACTTCCTACTACCTATAATCAGTGTTCGGATCCTGCACTTTTACCAAATTTGAACGCTCCAAAACTAAATTGACAACTTTTGTTGCTTGCCCCGCTCCCTGTGGGCGGGGTGCTGCCTTGCAGCCTATCGTCAGATCAGTGTTTCCAATTTCCCGCCCTAAACTCCTACCAAGTTTGAACACTCCAGGTCGGAATTGACAATTCTTGCTCACGCCCCGTCAACTATGAACGGACTCTAGCCCTACCAATTATAACACTGTTCCCATTCTGCCACCTGCCAAGAAAATTTGAACGCTCTAGGTACAAATTGCCAGTCTTTTCGCACATTCCTGCCCTTGTAGGCGGGATCTGATCCTGCCACCAACCATTAGTGTTCCCATACTGCCGCCTGAAAAAAATCTTGAAAATTTGTTACTTTTGTCTCTTTTCTGAAGGTTTGAGACTTTTTTGTAGATATCTCAAAAGCGAACCAGCTTGAGGATTAGAGACATGCACCATCACCATTCTCTGCTCGACGCCAACTTTCACGCAGCTTGTCGATTCCACCCTCCCGGGAAAACGGGGCTGCGCTTCGAAGAAGTCGTCGAGCGGCTGCTTTCATAGTCCGCGATTTCGGGGGAAGTGGAAAGGGGGGGGGGAGCGCTTGCCTCTTGCCTTACAACTGAATTTTGGCCGATACTGCCGGACGAGTAGTCCCCCTGTCGCGCGCTTGCGGGCCAAATCGCGGACTATGGAAGCAGCCAGTGCCTTTCTGACCTCTTCCACTGTGTCAAACTTGTGAAAATTGTGCGGCATAAAGGAAGGTGATATGGGAGACAGATCCGAACATCTTCACACTAATTTGCACTTGCATAGAGCAGAAAACAGGCACAGTAGCACGCACGCGTTACATACTAATCATACATCACCGTCGCATACTTCACCATCATTTCTCTCACCATACGCACTATAACACAACTCTTCCAACTCTTATACATACCTTTAAATTTTGCCTAAAAGTGTAACAATAAGATGTTAAAGACCAGGTGCCGGTATCATACCAAACAGTAAGAGACTGGTGATACTGATGTAGAAGGCTTGGCGATCAATGGAGTGCAGCACAACTTACTCTTAAAGCACGTAGAATCTGGCCCGTGTTCTTGAAGCGATCGTGATATGCCGAAGTTTGAAGAAGTACTTGAACTCTTTCAAGAGGACACAGAGCAGCTTCGCAAATTCCAGCTGCAAAGCTATTGAATAGTAGACACTCAATTTGGAGGAAGCAACAAAATGAAAAAATTCGGAGAGCATGCTCACAAGCAGTGCTATCAACTCATGATTTATCTCACCAACGACTTCATTATAAGAAAAAAACCAAAGAAGAAAACCCTACCGAGAAATGCTGCTTGAGCGTGACAAAGACTGAACGATGTGTTTGGTGGAGAATGAGGGCAGGCTAGGAGCGACTAAACGGAATGCACCATTGAAATCACTTTCAAGGAAAGAACCGGAACTACATATTCGTCCCTTGAGAAAAGTTTGGAATCAACTATAACGTTGCAAGCATACAGTTTTGCGTTATGAATTCCTGGACATATGTACGCCCCTATAGCTAAAGCTCCTGGAAGTTTCGGAAGAGTTTTTGTTCTTCTGCAAGCTCTATGCACAATGAAAACTTTGCCGCAAGCTTCAAACCATCAACATCCTTTACATTTTATGTTACTTAACTCCTGTATCGTCAAATGCCATTTCCCTTTTTTTCATCTTTTTAAATTTCACTACTATTTCGCGCATCAAAAGTATCGCTTCCCATGTACAGAAATGTTCATTAATATTTCTACGTCCATTATCAAAAGTGTATTCAATAGCCGTTACTAAGCATTACTAACTTTATTGTGTAAAAATTTGATTTAGTACAAGGGCAGGTAGCCCAGAAAGTAACTGAACAATGTTTTCTTTGAACGGTTTTAAAGAATAAGAAACATGCAGAAATTACAAATGAAGGAACTCAAGCCAAAGTTTCCACTTGAAATGAAGCTCATACTGCTAGACTTATTTCCGGGCTCTAATTCCGATCATGCACTCCAAATTTGCGAAACGATCCGATCGAAAGAGTTATGAAGGTGATGAGGTGAGAGGTTAACATAAACAAACACTCGAGGCATGGAAGCAACAGCGCTCACAGCGGCGATTTGGAGCACTGGTATGACGCTTCACGTGTACGAGATCGCGTTTTGTGAAGCATGTGGTTTCTGCATTTTGCGCTGCGTCTTTCAGTCTGGTTCCTACCTAACCCGTACAAAACCACTACTAACTCATTGCCTACCTATGTACATCGTCTTCTCTGTGCGATCTCTGGAAGAAATACACACACTGTAAGTTTTAGCCTCAAGAGGGCTTGGTAACAGTGGAAAGGGTCGTGTGGTCCGTTTCGGCTAGAAGTTATGTCCTGCCTTTTCGGGTTCCTTTTGGCCACTTATTGTCAAGTTAGAATCTCTTGGTATTGATTCAGCCTTTTCTAGAAATATTCTGTATGACTCTACGTTCGTAGACCTAGCTTTGATAAAAAAAAAACTACTGGCGAAATGTTGAAAGAGGAACTCTTCTGTGCATGAAATTTGTAGGTTCAAGCGGCTGAAACGTATGAGCATGCACTTTAAATGAAAGTGGCAGTCATCATAAACAGTGTTAGTAGAACAAGAAATGACCTCAAATAAACTCAGTGATGCGTGCGACTCCGTGTTACATCAAAGACATGCAAGTTTTCAACTGACCTTTGAGAGGGAAAGAGCGCCGCGATGTCCAGGTTTTCTTTCTTTTTTTCTTTCTTTTCGCACGGAGTAACCATCCCACCTACCCTCGTGCTCCTACTCTAACTAGGCTCTCCTACTCCAAACAAACTACATTTTCTAGGTTAAAACCGAATATAGGCGATGCGCATGCTCGGTGCCCATCCTCCTCCTCGTCTCTAATGCAGTGCCAATGTGTATAACAAGGATTAACACGTAACAATGAGTTTATTTCTTGATATACTAACCTTGTGATGGGTTCCCCCTTTTCTAAATGTCATGTAGTTACTAAGGGTGCCTTAACAAAATTCGTCTGTCTGCTGCCGTAGTGAGCGGTCGCGTTTTTCAATCAATACCGCAAACGACTCCCCACCTACCTGGCGTCCAAAGGAACATATTAAGGAAGCGGAAATCGGCTTTCTCTCCTGAGTTATCGGCTACTACTATTCCTGCTACACTCGATACTGATGCTTCTAACTTGCTAAAGCAACCTCAAGAAGGAACATTAGCACCAACTTCAGAGTCAGATATCTTAGAGTTGAGCCAGGTCCCAGAAATGAATACAATATCGGGACGGTGAAGGGCAAGAAAGTGGGGGGGGGGGGATGATGCAACTTATTCATCAGGCTGCGCGCATTGAGTAGAGCACAACAACATTGAGACTGATTACAATTACTCACTTTTTTTATTGCTGTTGCTTAATGTTGGGAATATCTGAGGACTTAACGATAATCCCTCGATAATCAACAAAAACTCTGTTCCCGTTATGCTCCTCTATGTTGAGCTCATGGGCTCGTTTTCGTAATTCGCGATCTTTTGACCTCTCATCAGGCGACATCGATTTTCTGACATACACACGGCAAAATCTTTCCGATGAACGCAACTTTTTAGCACGAGAAAGTGTGGTAAACAAGAACTTTTTTGAAGCAAAAACACATTTGATTAACTTCCCCATTCTACAAATTTCAACTGGCCTGGCCTCAATATCAAGTTCGTCGACGATATCCATGACGGCCTTTTCTGTATGCTCTTGGCGAAGAGAAGCAGCGATGTCGCTTCCAGCTTTGGGAACTCCGTAGATTACCATGGACCTCTCCTTCTTCTCGGTCTCAACAACATCCAAAGAAATAGACTGCAACTTACCAACAAACATTTCTAATAGAGGAAGGATCTCAGGCGCTTCCACTTGGATGGACGTAAACGCAGTTCTCCTTCGATTATTTTGAAAGCAAGAACGAAGTCGGCTTGCACTTTCCTGTAGAGGAGAGACTTCAGATTTAGTTCTTCCAAGCGAATTTTATAAGCGGTCAAACTGCACGCGTAATTAGGATCGGGGAAAGTGCGATAGTGAAGGATTCTAGTGAACGTCTTTTGAACACTTTCAATATTACTAATATCTCTCTTCAGAAAAGGGCTGCAGACCGGGCCACAAAACTCGACCAGGGACAGTACAAACGTCTTAAACAATCTAATCCAAACAAACAAGTCCAAACAGTGAATACTTCTAAAGAGACAATGAAGAACTCGCATGGCTTTGCTTTCAACATTATCAATTAGGAATTTCCATTTAAGGCCTTTACAGAAAAATGCACCTAGGTCTTTCACTAGATCACACGAAGTCAGGAGCCCGAACTGATCGCAATTAACGCAAAGCGAATTTTCTGTAAGCGAAAATAAGTGACCCTTGGAAAAATTTACACTCAAATTCCATTGTCTAGTCCATTCCATCATCCTCTTAAGAGAGGCGTTCAAGGCAACTTGAACAGAATCCCTATCTTGTGCGGTGTATACGGCACAAATGTCGTCCGCATACGCCGCCCCTTTAATACTAGGATGAGTTCTTAGGCAAGAAAGGTCACTTGTATAAACGAGGAGCAGGAAAGGGTACAGAGTCCCACCTTGCGGGACCCCTGATGAGCAATTCCTGGACTGTGAAATGGAATTTGATAAACGTATAACCATTTTTCCATCGCAAAGATAGGATTTGAACCGGTCTAACAGTCTTCCTCTAACTCCAACGCTATCAAGTTTCCTCAACAGACTGGAATGGCCTACCGTATCAAAGGCTTTTGTGAGGTCATAATAAATAACGTCAACATTATGCTTGGAATTTAGAGCGGAGATCCGGTCATAAGTGCAATCAATCAAATGAGTGCAGGTAGATGCTCCTGGAATAAACCCATGTTGCTCAAGGGGTACGAGATTTCTAGCGGTGAGCCATGATAACAGATGCTCTTTGATAAATTTCTCTAGAACTTTGATCGGAGTCGGGGCAATACTTATAGGGGGAACATAGAGACCCTCTCGGCACCGCTCACCTTGGGTATAGGTGTGACGTACGCTAGCTTCCATTTTGCGGGAACTTCCCCCAGCAACCAAGAAATGTTGAAAATATGCGTTAGAAGACCGGCGAGCTGGTGGTAAAAAGTCTTAAACAAGAACTGCGGTATATCATCAGACGTAAGCGAAAGGGAAAGCTTGAGTGACCGGAGCTGTTTTTCAACCACATAAGGTGTAATGGATAAGGTTGGTACAGAATCCGGCACATTGGAATCGCAAAAGCTCCGTCATCCTCACCCTGCCTAAAAACTGAGAAGTAACTAGCAAATGCCTCGGCTTTAGATCTTCATCAGAACATTTAACACAATCCACACTCAAGATTATTGGGTTGGATGGAATGTGCTTTGTAAACTTCTTCACGGACATGAGTCGTTTTAAATGCTTATCTACTTTGTATGTACGTACGTATGTATGTATGTATGTATGTATGTATGTATGTA
>UZAF01020381.1:2979-18284 GCA_900617895.1 Haemonchus placei | reverse complement strand
CTGATTCTTTTTGAGACTTTAAACATGATTGTTCTCTATCATTTTTTTTCATAAAATCTCAATTAGATTCAGAATGGACTCTTATTTACCGCATTTCATAACGTGGTTACCAATTACTGAAGATTTTCAGCCCGAGAGACGGTTGTCTTTTGAAATCGTAGATCAACCAGTCTCAACACTCAAGCGAATAATGTGAGTCAACATTCGAAAAAAATTGTAAAGTTCCAAGTTAACAGCACAGGTGGCTATATAATGGGCTTACGATCACAATCATTCAGCTCTTTATCAGTCCACCCTAATTCTAATGAAACTAGAAAAAAAGGAGTGATGGAAAAGAAACCAAGCTCATTTTTTTTATTATTTTATCGCACCCTTCCGTCGAAGGCTACGATCTCGTCTGGCGTTGACCCTATTAGAAGTTTCCGACAAACAAAAGGGTCACTTCTGAAGAATTTTTCGCTAGGACGAAGAGTTTTAATCACTCTCAGTACATTATCACTTCTAAAGAATTATTCGCTAGGACGAAGAGTTTTAATCACTCTCAGTACATTATTCTAATGTTGTAAGCCTACGCTTTCGCTTGTGATTTGCCGTAGTCAATTACGGCCACTTTTCATGCGCTAAATTATGGGTTTTAACCTGATCTTATCACTATTGGATTGGTTTATTAACCAGTTTGAATACTAATGGACCCCTCACTTACCTCAGTTTATCATGATATTCACTTCTTCTTAATCAGCAAATCTTCTCCCTTCGTTTCCACGTCATGTAGCATTCCTCCATTATTTCTAACAAACAGGAAAAAATGCTACGCTAAAGGCGGAGCTCCTCCGATATCAACCTCTATGCTTCACTGTTTGTTCAGTGCTATTCTCCTAACAATATTTGTTGGATTTTTGTATGGAAATATGCTCACCCCAATAAATTATTTGGTGTTTCACAATAGTGAGACAGGCTATCCCTCCGATCTTTCGTCGTATTTCTTCTCGTACAGTTTTGGAGCTTTACTAACCTCGACACTGATATTCATGGTCTACTCAGGAGTAAAGTGAGCTATCTGCTTCGTTTGATATCTACTTGTTTCCGCTATTAGCTCAAATTAAGGTTGAATCGTCCCTTTATAAACCCTGAACTAACGCTGCCATCACTTGTATCAGGAATTGTCTATGCGATCGCTACTTACAGCTTCTTCGTGGCTAATCAGCATCTTGAACAGGTAACTCAAGTGTAAAAGGTAAGAAATTGGCTCAATCGACCCAATTCACTCACCCAGTGAAATTGGATTTCCTTATAACTTAACTGTTGGAGAATACGTGTTCAAGAAAGCCACAGCATCTTGGAAAACCAAAATGCTCCTCAACGACTAGCCTTCAGGCCTATGTTCCAAGAAGGCAACGGAAACTGAAGAGAGGTTTAATGAAGAAAATGAAATATTCTGGAGTTGCTATAAGAGAACAGGGAATTATGTAGAGCACCAGTATGTGAAGATTGCGGTAGAGGAACTTCCGCATAGGAGATGTAGTTTCGATAGAGCCAAGTTAGAATGTGGACAAGGTTTTGTCGTTCATATTCATATTTCGCTGGCAGGGAATACCGCTCAATAGATACGGGTGCTACTGTAGATGATGTGTTATACGCGACCTTCTTAGGATGGCACCCATCTATCCTAAGCGGTTCCTTATGACAATGAGGTTTTTCGTTTTACTACGATAAGTAAGCCTGAAACACGGATGATAGAGCAGGGTGAGTGATAAGGTCGAGTTTGTGCAACACCAGCAAGCAAACACCTGTTCCCTTTGCCAGACATTTTTACAAATAAGACTATCAGATTACTGGAAGCAACTGTAACAAAGCGATACATTCTTTGGGGGCCTCCAATGTTCCTGATCATTTTCTTCCTTATGGGTCAGAGTGCTGTGTATTCTACATTCTTTCATTTTGAGCAGCACCGCTTAAGTTATTGCATTTTGAATGCTTTGCTTTTCAGTTTGCTTCTAACTGACTAGTTCTTTTTATTACTTCATGATCAATTTCAGACGATAGCTTATCCGATTCTTACGAAAGCACCTGGAATCATTGTCTCCTTGTGGGCGGTCTTCCTCTTCAAAGAAATTAAGGTAAATTTTTTGTGACAACCTATTTTTTTCCAAAACAAATTCATGTGCAACTTTTACGTACTGAAGGCACAGTTCACGATGAAGGTGGTTCCTGGAATTTATCCCAGAGATAACTTGTGACCTTCTGTGATCACCTGTATCGCCTGTCGTCTCGTTGTTCGTCGATTTCCTCGAGCGGGCGCCAGTAACGTCTCCATTCGTCCCTTTCACTAGCCAGAGTGGTCCAGTTAATCGGCCTTGCTTCATTGATACGAGGTCCAACATTTCTTTCGTTCAGAGCTTTCGTGAAGAAATCTGACCATCTCGTTGACGGCCGTCTTGGAGCTCGTTCGATGTCCCAAGGGATCCAGTCAGTAATCGCCCTGGTCCAACGGTCATCACCATATCGCATAACGTGTCCTTCCTTCCTTAACGTGATCTTCGATTTCTTGGCGTATCAACGGCATCCTCGATCTTCGTTCGACGAAGGAGCTCGGAACTCCGGATTCCCTTCTGCACTTGCGTGTATAGGGAGTTTCCGAGCATCGTCCCTTGTCTCTTCCAAAGTGCGTTGAGTAACACTACTTCAAAGCAGGAAGGGCCGCAGTGTCGAAAAGATGAACTGGGAGCCGATGTTCTTCGTCTTCTTCACTACTCCCTCGCCTTCTGTGATAGAGAATCAAAAAACGGCTTAGATAAAACGTAATAAGGACCCAAAACTGACTCAGCCGACGTACACCCCTGAGGGGGACGAGTTAAGACGTTGTAGATATTGTAGATGATGCACCATCCAGACCGAGACGCACACATTGCACGCAGGCCCTCAGGGCTTCACTATGCCGGTCTATCACTTCCATTATTCGTCTAAATCTAGACACTGTGAAATAACCGTGGACTTTGCTTTCAAATACACTTGACAACGACTTTCATCATTTCCCTGGATGTTTTGGAAGAGCAAAGCCACTGGAGTAGGCAAAAATGAATTGCGTACTCTTCCAGACAGTGATTCCATTTAGGGAAGCGAAGGTCATATTAATAGAACTATCCTTTCAGGGCTCTCGCGATTTAGCCATCTTGGTCACCGGCATCTCCGTCACTATTGCAGGGATAGTGCTTATATCACTGTCAAAAACTCAACTTTAAGATACCTTCTTAAAATTGAAAGTTGTTCGTGAATGTCAGCTATAAACCGGTTGAGCGATTCTGATATACCTTCCTTCCACATTTTTGGTGTCCAAACATCAGTACGCTACCATGTAAACATTGATTTTACTTTAGCTTACGCAGTTCGCCAGAAACAGCATCCGGGAAGGTCGGGGAGTCGATGTTCAATCAATTAGTTCCAAAAATAGTCAATCTTCTTAAGCTCTTATTTCCTGCAGTATTCCTTGGTAAAATGGATGTCGCACTCGATAAACGCCAAAGCTGCCCATCGACGAAATTATAAGCTTCCGGCAGAATCCCTTCGAGGTTCTCGAGCAGCTCCCAGCACTGGTTCCACTGTAAACTGTTGCTCAATCAGGGTAGAATCGCCCAAATGAAATATGGGCTAGGGGTGGTACCAAAAACAACTCACCTTAGTGACTAATGACTGGGTGACTTTGGTTTCTTGAGGTATAATCCGAGAGGTACAGTCGTTCCACCATCTGCAGGCCTGAACCTTTCCAGAATAGTCAAGAATCTATGATTCTACATTTTTTGCTGTGCCATTGAGATTTTGTGGAGTTAAGAGTAGTAACAAGAAATTTTACGATGAAACGGTTAGCATGGAACTTCCACTTCGAAGATTTGAAGCTATTTGGAAAACCTAAGTGAATGTTTTGAAAAAACCAATTCGAATGAAATGGTCACTCTACCATAACTGAAACAAAATGAATAGAAAGTGCAGTTTTTTTTTGAATAACCCTTAAAAGATAATACGGGCAAATTAGAGCCCAGGTAGTCAGTTCGCCAACAGGTTACGCCCTCGGATGGACGAAGAAGGGAGCAAGTCACATTCGGCAGCTCCTCTTCCGATTACTGTGCTGAGGATCCCAAAAGATATCGAACACAGCTTTTGAGGCTTATCTTCGATATGTCTTAGCAGGCAGGCGGTCCACTTTCATTGTCAAAATCACTAGTAGAGATATGAAGTTAGAGCCTATCGATGATGCTTGATACCATTTCAATTACCATTTTGGTGAATAATTCATCGTAATGCATTGAAGTACTTAAAAAGGTCAATAACATTACAATTTCACGGACTTCATTGATACTAATAGAAGCCTGAAACCCCATTTTACAAAAGTATCGTGGTACAGTAGGATATAAGTCTACGAAAGAGTCACCTCACCTGTTTAGATACAGAGAGTAATGCATTTCAGCTTGAACGCAGTGAAATAAGTATTTAAGACACAGTTCAAGTTAAAAGCAGATTTTGAGATTTCTTCTTAGGATGAACCCGTGATCCCAAGGATCCCATAAGGGACGCTGTCGGGTCGAAAAACTCAAAATAGGTCGCAACACGGACTCTCAAACCGGATTAGCCGACTTACACACCCAAGGTGAGCAAGTGTGCAATATCTGAAGAGGAGGCACCAATCGCACCGGGACTCACACCTTGCACAAAGGCAGCTTACTGAAGCCAGCATGCAGTGGCGCGCGTATTTGAACAGCTCGTCCAAATACACCTTTTATGCAACTTCGGCTGCCACATTCTCGACTACTCCTGGTTTTTCATCTTTTTTTGAAGCCTATTTCTCTGATCACGCCAAATTTGGCGTTTTCGTTACCACTCTTGCATTATTTGGAGTATCACTTCCATTATTCGATAACTAGATACCCTGACACCATCGTGAACTATGCCTTCAACGTTTTGTTCTGCCAGTCGTCTACAACATTCATTTTATTATTAAAATTAAGCTTTACGTGAACTGACAATTTATGGCGTAATTCTTCAAGAGTCCCTGCTACCCATTAGCGTCAAGCGGGTGACAGAGGATAAGCATTGAAAGTGGTATCACCGTCTTGAGCAGTGACAAAGATTTTTACTACCTCCGTTCACATAAAAAAATTATTACAGGTCTGGCACAGTAAACCACATCCCAACCAACAATAAAGACAAGAATAAATGAGTCGCTCAAAGACATAGAAAAGTTTCAATATAAGTCTGAATTTTCAAGTAGACAATTTCTGGTATTTCTATGGCACTGAACTTTCGGATGTGGTTTTGATGTGTTCCATAACAAAACCGACTAGTACCATTGAACAAAAAAAAGATATCGCCCACAGTGCTTGCATCGCTCAGAAGGGAGAACGAGAAAATGGATGGATAGTTGACTTTCGTTGAAATTACTTCCTGACCAAAAGCAAAATACGCTGATGGGGGAATAGAAACTGGATAAGGTATAGGATTATTACGTTAACGGTTACTCATCTCTACCTTCAAGCCCTACCAATTGGGTTGGCGCCAGTACAGCATAACGATGTGCGACAGCAGTGGCAGAAAAGTGATTTCTGAGGATGCAATATTTATCGAATAATCGCACTTAATTTCCTTTTATAGCACAGTAACGAACACTTTAAGATCACAGAAACAATATGCATTACATTTTCAAAATCCTCCAATTTTGACAACAGTGGGCACAATTTTTTGGTAAAAATGGATACAACGCTTATGGTTCAACATGTTTTCAATTCACTCAGAATCGACGACACACAAACTGAAGCCGATCGACCGTGTATGCTGTAGCAACGGGATGATGTTTGAATTCACTCGTTGTACTGCTTCTCCCATTCCTCAAAAAGCTTCACCGGATCGTCGCGTCCCTTCTCCTAAATTCGCATCATCACCTTTGCTGAAAAGGGTTCGTCTAATTCGAAATGGTCAAATTATTTAGAAAAAGACCCAAAGTGAGTTAAGGTCTGAATGCAATAGCATTTCTACATCTTAATGTCCAATAATAAATTGGAATGTGACGAGATTAGGGTATAAGTTGTTATAGTCCTAAGTAGAAACGTGTAACGAGCCACTGACATGGTGGCACTTGAAAACGGCAATCAAGACCCTTGCAATTATTTAGGGAACCGAGAGAATCAGGTGCCTATTGATTGAAGTGAAGCTGAAGCACCAAATGGGCATATCGCTCGAGAATGGCCCTTAACATTTGTTCACATTTTCACCATCGGGCCAAGAAATACAAGATGTCAAACAGGCGTTCCTGAACAACGAACCATGAAGAAAGCTGTTTGTGTTCGTTCTACAGCCTGCAACATACCTGAACTTGATTCCGAGCGTCAGCTATAAGTATGGAGCCGTCAGGCTTCAGCACCTTGAGAGCAGGAATCGTCGGGACCTCATATTTTGCCAAGTATTCCCTGAAAACGTGGAAATTGCAATAACATCGTTCAAGAACTCCGCATTGGATCAAGTATGAGCCTTAACATGCGACTCCCGCGCTTGAGGTAATGATAACAGCGGATGATTTATGATAACAGGTGATAAAGTATCAACTTATACTCCTTCCTTACTCTACTAATTATTTTCGCCCTATGCCTATCCTCCACAAGAATCCTCGGACGACATTCAGAGATTTGATTTGAACTCTTAAATTCTTACTGGATTCTCTCATCTCCAAAAGGTATAGCCAACCAGCCACCACAATGATCTACGAGGTATTCCTGAAATAGGATCGAATTTATGCATTAAAACGTCTACTAGTACATATGAGAAGGCATATGCAACGAAAATACTAATAATAAAAGGTTCTATTGGAAAAGTCTTCTCGATGTTGTTCGTTTTGATAGAGAAATGTAACGAAACGATAGCACCCAGTTGAAAGTTTCACATTTAGCCGAATAGGTCATCCATCAAAATTATAACAGTATATTGGACTGATTGGCAATGGCACCCTTCTGCCAATTTCTTTGCTCGAAATGGAAACTTGCTAGGGAAAGTGGGTAGTACCAGAAGCCCTCTCTGGTCGAGTAACTAGGCTCATTGCTCATCAACTCATCCAATAGTTAGCAACGGTGTGGCAAGAGAAGATGGGGATCGTTGAAGATTTATTATTTCAAAACTCTAACAGTGAAGCTGAACTTATCAGAGGGTTATCGGTAAAGAAAGATGATATTTTGGGCTATATAAGATATCCACAAGCCAGACTTGTCAGAACACCAGGTTCTTCATCTTTTGCTTGTAGTCCCCCCTCATGCGAATCAAATCAACGGTAAAAGTGGAAGACCTATTTTGCTGGTTTTTGGAGATATTTCGTTCGCTTTCCTTCATTACTAGTTACTAGCGGGTAGTCAGCACCCTCTAGCACTACACATATACTATTTTTGAGGCACATGCAACAAGTATCCAACCTTTAAGTCTTCATCCTCACGATCTCGTGACACAAGAACTATTTCCAAATTCTTGCCAGCCTCCTTCAAACTCTGGTAGAACCTCTAAAAGCAGTACATCGTGTTCACTTGGTTGGCAGAAGAAGAATCATTGAGTTGAAAAACGGTAGATTAAAAGTTCTCACGGCGAGTTTGGGAGT
The DNA here is from genome assembly GCA_900617895.1 of Haemonchus placei. Taxonomy (NCBI): domain Eukaryota; kingdom Metazoa; phylum Nematoda; class Chromadorea; order Rhabditida; family Trichostrongylidae; genus Haemonchus; species Haemonchus placei. The sequence goes on along the minus strand of UZAF01020381.1, from coordinate 10,663 downwards.
GAACTGGCGACAAGACGGACACCACATAGCCGAAAAGTACAGTGCAATTATCTGAAGAAGGGATTTAGCAAGCATAGTGAATAATGGTGTGTGTTTAGAAAAATCTAAGTACATCGAACTCGGATGTCAACCGCGGCCGCTCTAGGTGCAGGAATCTTCTCCGCTCTCCCAATCCTCTATTTATTGGTTTTGTGTTCAGTTATGGTATTTATGGTCTTGTGCTAGCTCTACTCGTAAATTAGGGTGATAGTAGCAGCTCGATATCCCCACTATGATGTAAATTCGATAGTTCTTCGAAGGGGTTAGGCTCCTCTCGGCAAACCGAGACGATTGTTATCATCACCCTTTTGGGTCGCGTGAAATGGCGCGCATGAATAAATAAATAAACAAATGATCTTTAGGGATTAAGAAATGGTCAGGGTTCAGTCAGATGTTCCAATTTGCAATTCAAAATGAGTAAGGTTTCTCCAGAGAGGAAGTCGGATCAGCAGGAATGCTAGAATGCTTCGAAACGACCAGAAAACTCGAGGTGGAGAACAAGGTCAACCGCTAGAAAAGAAACTTAGAAGAACTAAATATGATTTCCAGCATGTACAACATAGTTTTTGGGGCATTTAGTAAAATCAAGTTTGAAACAAAGATTGCATAGTGAAAAGGGGAAACTGGTAAGGACGCACCTTCCCTTCAAGAGCCTTTTCCGCATTGATTTCTTTGCCATCAGGTCCAAGAAGCGGTTTTCCAACGAAGAGCTCCATCTGATTATAAGATTCAAGCATAGTTCAAAAAGAACGATCACAACGACTGAACTGATCGGAATCACTGGAACCCATTTATGCTCTGGTGGAAAATTTCAGGAAGGAAGAGCGGAAAGCTGCTGCTTCTAATGATTAGTTACCCCGTTACCCACAATGGCCGCCTTAAACTTGGTTCGTACAACATGGATAGCCTATCAAGTAAGGTAAAGGCAAGAAGAGGAGTAGGCAGACAACACCTGACCACTATTGGCCCATCCATCATGTCCATTTCTGCCATAGCGGCAGTAAACTTGGTTCCAATGCAAATTAACATCTGTTATATTTTGAAGGATTCATGGAAATTTCGTACCGGCCCTACTTCGAGATCATAACAGAGGGAATGATAGCAGAATTTGCCAGGGTGCAAGAACAGAGACAGAGAGAATTGGACCGTAGCTCGAGAATCGACCAAAGAACAAAGACGATGCATTCACTCAGAAAACAATATGAGCCAGGAAATGAAAGGTCCCTTGTCGTGCCAGGCACCGTGAAAAATTACTTCCGAATTTTGTTGCACTTTCAAACCATGTAACAAGGTTCAGGAATCGTTATTGATATGTTGAATGATAGTCCTACAAGAACAACAGGGAGAAAAAATAACCGTCAAAGGGAATCATCTCAAAGAGTCTTTTGAAATGGATGACGTTTAAGAGCATCTATAGAATCAAAGCGCTGGAAGCCCTCGAGACATGATTATTTTCTGCTTGTAACTGCCATTAAAACGATTCGTTTTTGTGTTTGCGTGTATAAAGATATACTTGCGTTTACATTCACGTCAAGGGCAGAGGTGGCATAGTGGTAAGCGCTGCACTATCACACATGCATGATCACGGGTTCAGATCCCACATCTATACCCCCTAGGCTAACCAAGCCTTTCATTTCTACGGAGTCGCTCAATTGGTACCAGACTCGTCTGGGAGGATAAAAGCACTGACTTGTACATTGGCTAGTCACCGCGGGTTATTGTATCGTTCACATAAGCATCTAATACGCCACTCAGGTTTTAGATAGCCGAATGCGGGGCGCATCTCTGAGATGGAAATTAATAACAGCCAAGGATTCCATCCTTCATGAAAGAGTAGTCTAGCAAGAGAAACATTTGTACTACTCACTACTCGATCAGCGTTCCCACCAGAGAAGTCGACCTAGGCCGATCCAATCGCACCACTCCCCTTCAAAGTGTCAAGTAACCACTGGCAAAAACCGGAATTTCAGACGAGACTATGCCACTGAAGCGTGACCTTCTTCTGGTGCGTACATGTAAATCGTTAGGGTGTGTCTGAGGTTAGGATACGTCGTGGAAATGAGCAGTTAGTCCCTGGCGTTTCTAGTTCCTCTCTGCGTTTTATTTCGGAAGCAGATTACTGCTTGGAATCGTTGCCTCCTTCGACTTCCAGTGGCTGTGGCTTGAGACTTGTTAAAATGCCATATTTAAAGGAAGTGCAATTCCACATTGTGATTTCGGTAGATCTCGATTAGACTTAGAGTTGAATTTTTGAATATGAAAGGGAACATTGGGTCACGACGCTGAATGATTACAACCATGAAATGGAAAGCTCATAGAGTTGCAGATACCGACAGGTATCAAGGATTATCAAGGATGTGCGACTGTGTTTCAATAATTCAGTGAGTATCACTGCGTAGCTACTTATCGAAGTTTCTCTACATCGTACGAAGTCGTTTTTCGATCATACAGGTAAGATCGGAGTTCAACACATCGGCGGCAACCGCGTTTTGGGAGAAGAAACGCGACAGGCGGCGCGATCTCGAGTGCCTTCGGAATACAAGTGAACTTCATGGACCAACGTGACAATTTTTTTTGAGTCTATTCGTTTTTGCCTTCTTTTAAGAGGAGCACTTGGTGGTCATTCAACGGGTGCGGGCTTTGCATCTATTTGGTAGCAATGAAGGTGCCCATGGTGATCGACTCTTCAAAATATCTCAATTTTTGAAGAGATACTCATCTANACTTCATGGACCAACGTGACAATTTTTTTTTGAGTCTATTCGTTTTTGCCTTCTTTTAGGAGGAGCACTTGGTGGTCATTCAACGGGTGCAGGCTTTGCATCTATTTGGTAGCAATGAAGGTGCCAATGGTGATCGACTCTTCAAAATATCTCAATTTTTGAAGAGATACTCATCTATAGGTCGATAGGTCCTTTTTGAGATGGAATTCATTTCAAGCAGTTCACTTTTCAAAGGAGCACAAATATTGTATAAATTGATCTAAGAACTTATCAAACTTATCAAGCTTTAGCATGGGTGTTACCCTGTGCAATAAACAATTACAAATCTTAAAATCCCGAAACTGAGAGATTTCTTGGGACTACGCCGTGTATATCCTCACTCAGAACTAATTCACCAATTTACTGTGTGGAGAAAAAAGTAACAGAAAATGGAAGTGTAGCTAAATAAAGCATCTTGAGAGGCTTGAACAGGACGTATCTTTAAATATAGACAACTCTAACCCATGTGAACTACGCTGTAGTCAATGTTGTGTTGAAAGCCAGATTTGGTTGGGCCCTACCTAACAGTAAACCCGCTGAGATTATTTCCTGTTATCACAAAAAAAATTCAAAAGAGAGAATGCTACATATCAGATGCAATGGAAACTAAGGACAGAAGGCCAAAACAGAACAAAAGGAGTACATAGAGCTCAGAAAAGGTGGAAGATGAACGGAAGAAGAAGGAAAACGAGTCACTTTGTTAAATTATTATCGCTGTAAAATTTCGCGGTGACTAGTAGTGACAAAGTCAAGAACCACTGAGTTTCTACATAGAAATAATTGTAAGGACATGACGTAGCATTTCCTCATGCTGAAGTGGATTTCTTACAAGGCAGAGCGGAGCTCGTTCAAGAGCCACTCTAACAACTCAGGAAACATAAAACATATAGTCGCTGGTGAAGTGACGCTGTGAAATTTCTTGTTCTGCGGTCGAGAACAATGCCATAAACGTCATGGAAGAGAATGGAATGCGTGGAGATAAGGTTCCACTTTATAAATTGAATGTAAACTGAGTAGAGATCAGGTTTCGCAAGGGCGACGTGTTCAACAGTGAAGAACGAAGGAAGGAAATGATGACAATTTTTTTCTCGGGGGTTTATAGTGCATACTCCATAGTGCATCCTCCGCTATCAACAAAAACTAGGGTCTGGAATCATTGAAAAGACCAGGCGGTCTGTGACTATTGTTCCCGAGCCCCTTCCTCTTGGACAATCGGTATCACTGGTCTGTGCTGATTATGGTGGCCCCGTTGACTAACAATTAGTTAGATAAGTGTTCTATACCGTTTCGTCAACTTCAAGGGATCTACTGCCTGTAGTTGGAAATAAGAGTATGGTCACATCAAAAACCATCGAGTGACAGATCACAATCAACAATTGTAGCAACATCAGTGTATCCCATTTACTCGACTTCATTCCACAGTCTCATAAACGCTGGGAAAAGCAATCAGCTGATGTTTCGAATTAAATTGAAAGATGGAAGACGATTTCATGTGAGGATCTCTAAGAAGTACAAAGACCGAAGAGATACGCCGCAAAATATTAGGGACTCTCGAAAAGTGCTGAAATCACGACTGACAGCTGCTGATTCAGCGCAGTTCAGCAGTGCAAGTTTATCAAGAGGAACGCTCTCCGTCAAAGATGGCCGAAATTAAATCGATCGTTGCAGTTAAACCAACCGACTGCCCTCCACATCACGAACGGGAACGATTCGCAAGGGCATGCCTCCTACTGCTCAAATAATTATTTGGGCCCGTTTTCTAAAATCTACGAAAGGCAAGGAAAATTGCACTAAAGATTACGCGAAGAGTTCGGTGGTGTGGCCAGAGAAACTGGATCCGAGCGATTGAATCAATATTTCGGCAAACATTGACCGAGTTGAAATTCTCCGTCGAAAGGGCAGCTCTTCATTAGCATTATGGAACGCAGTTCCAGCAATGGGATACGTCTACTAACAAAACTTCGTACGAATGGGGTGAGGGGAAGCAAGGAGAAGTCAAGGTGAAAAATTATGAAGGAGTAGGTAAATGGAACCTCTACCAGTTTCACCATCTTACAAGGTGCCTCCTACGAACATTCTGTAGAGTTTGAAATGCCAAGGTTTTGCCTCCTCATGTTTTGGGTTGTAACATAATTTCGTAGGGTTTTGCGTTAGAGTTATTTTACAACGACTTGTTTTGCTTTTTGACGAAGTGTATATATTCACTATCGGAAGAGCTCTTTCTCCTCTACAAACTGTCTTACTTGCTTTTTGGATGATTTAATTGTTCGTCTTTTTTCTGATTCAGAAATGAGATAATATCCAGGAGGAAAAAATCAGCATTTTCGACATCTGCTTTTCTTTGCTTTTCAACGAGGTCAAAAAGGTCGTCGGGACATATGCAGTGTGTACGGGGAAGGTGTCTCAGGTGAGTCTACTGCACAAAAATGGCTCGCAAAGTTTGAAAAGCTCAGATAATCTTCGTCGAATTCTGCAGGTGGCCGCTTCGAGGCGTGTCTTCAAGGTCAAAGTCGCCATTCCTAAATTTTGCGAACCATTTTTGTGCAGTAGACACATCTAAGACACCTTCCCCGTACACGTTGCATATGTCCCGAGCGGCTTCGGTTGTTTTTTGACCTCGATTAAAAGCAAAGAAAAGAGAGAAGGCTGGTGTAGGAAATGCTGATTTTTCCTGCTGAATATTCCATTTTTGTGCCAGAAAAAANAAAAAAGAAAAATCAGGTTATTCAAGAAACAAATAAATGTGTTCGGTAGAAGAGAAAGAGCTCTTTCGAATGAATATATTTTGCTGGAAAATAAATAAAATCTTGTAAAGTAACTCTAACTCAAAACTCTACGTATGTTACAACCCAATATGTTCATGGAATGATGGTGCAGCCATATCATATGGCTATGGCTCCTGGTTACGGTTATTAGAGAACACCAAACTACATATAAAGGCTCGAATAACCGGTTTCAATGTAACTTCTGTTCAATGATCAAAATAAGGGGAGTCAATAAAGTTTCTGCCGCAATTGATTTTACAATATATGAAGAAACAAACCAATCGATAAGCATTGCATTCATTGCAAAAATTCCAATCCTTTTTCTCGTAAAGAAAAATAGAGGGTTGAGGTAGTTCTGCACCACTAACGAAAATAACGAAATAAACAACAACAGCAAAATGTAACAAAAATTTGATGGAAGTTTTTCGTTTTGCAAATCACACTTAGTATAAGCTGTTCTGCTCGATGACAACGTTCCTCATGTTTGCAATAGCCAAGTAACTCCATCTTCGTGAATCTTCAGATATTTCTCGCAAAATTATTGATATTCCCTGTCATTTTGAAACTATGCTCTGGCCATGCCTCCCTTTTGGAAATTATACTGTATTCCAGTACAGCAACCCTTGCGTAATGATGCCTGAATGAATACAAAAATACGAAAGAAATAGGATAATTTAGAAAAAAAGCGACAAAGTACAACAATTATTACTGCAAAGCAGACAATCTTTCGAGAAATTCTTGAATCATAATGTCCAACTTCCATAATTTCCCACGCAAACTCTCATGCCCATACCCAGAGAAAAGATTTCAGCGAATTTCGGGGATGAGATAGAACACCTCGTTCTAAAAGTTTTCTTCGAATGACTGTAGGTCCGAATGGTTCAGCTTTACCACTGATGGCTGATTCAAGCTACTGTTTGTAAGTAACACTCAAATGGGAAGTGAACCCTTTCCGTCCCTTAGTCCCACTAACATTTCATAGCATTAAATTTTTAACATGTTAATCAAACAAACAATATCAAACAACAACAATAACAAACAAAAACGATAGTTAACAATATACAATAAGAACAATGTAGAAATAATATACAATAAAAATACAATTTTTCGCGTTTAACTGTTGTTCACAACCCATTTTCCATTTCCTCCAACTTTCAGTAGGGCGGAGGTGATGTAGTTGCAAGTGGCGCACTATCGCGTGAATGGGTTCAAATCCCGAATAGATTTCCGCCCAAGCCAACCAAGCTTTCCATCCCTTCGGAGTTGTATAATTAGTTTCGGACTCGTCTGGGAGGATAAAAGCACTGACTTGTACATTGGCTGGCCACCGCAAGGGGAGCGTGCTCAGTCTCTGCTTCTGTAGGAAACCGCTAGATTATACATGATTCATCTGAATATCGCCAAATGCTTAACAATCAGTATCACGAGTTACAAGGCAACGAATAGATATTTGATATAATACAATATAATAAAATACAGAGAAAGAGATCGTGGAGGAAATATTCGTGGCGACTAGGGCTTCGCCCACCAGAAAGAGAAAGAATGAGCTGGGCTGCCATCTTTGGTGACGAGCCTCCTCGCTACAGTTATCTTGCTCGGCGCTCCGCCCTGAAATTCTTCGGTGAATCATCTGAAAACATAATCATCTTATCGCCGCGCTAGTACAGCGCTGGTACAGCGCGGCTTACCGCTCGCGCGCACAGCGGAGCGTGCTTCACTTCTGATTCTGTGTAGGACCAGTAGGTAACGACCAATTTATCAGCACATCGTCCAATGAAGGTCAAATATTCAACACAACCAGGTAGAAGCATACAAAGGAATCGAAGAAATATCAACTGCATTGTTTAAAGGTTATCTAGACGCAGGTAAACATAGAAGGAGACCATTCCACTAGGAAGATGGTAGTTGCGGCCAGAGCTTCACTTCCAGTAGTGGGACTGGAACCGTGGATGCTGTCGAGTCCTCGCTTCGCTGCCGCTTCATCATGGCTGCCGCCATCAATCTGCTATGCAACGTCGCACAAGACCGATATAAAAGAGGCTGGTTCGAGACAGCCGGGTCGACTTACTCTGCTCCGCAGCCGTGGATCATCGCCCTGGCCGTATGGCCTCCTCGTCT
>UZAF01020380.1:5653-18285 GCA_900617895.1 Haemonchus placei | reverse complement strand
AGGGACGAATGGAGACGTTACTGGCGCCCGCTCGAGGAAATCGACGATGAACGGGAGTACAGGTGATACAGGTGAAGGGAGGGCCAGTTTGCCCGTTATCACCACTCCACATAAGCAAGAGGAAATCCCGGCGTGAGGCCACCCGACTGGTAATAATAATAACCGACAACATTGAGTTCTCGAAAGAGAGAGGTAGCGAATTTACGTATGCATTGCAAGTTTGGTTCGCATCTCTATCGATTTTTTCAGAACTTCGAAACATTTTTGAATAAAAACTTCGATTTTGTCTGAGCTCCAATCATTAGTGCTTAGTTAGCCCACATTAGATATTTGTATTCCGAGCGATGCTAAATCTAACTTAAATTGCGATTGGCTTGATGTTGTGTATTTATAGTTGGATGAAACTGAGCTACCGCGCTCCTTCCGATATGAAGTGCCGCGATGGAGCGAGGTACAGTTCTAACAGCCACATAAGTGTTTCCATGCTGCTCCTGTACTCCTACTAACTCATCAGGTCTCAGAAAACAGGGGTTATGAACTTCCCGCTCAAGCATTTATTCCGCGGAAACCCCGTCCCATGAGAACGGGGTCCAATCTTGTCACCTGTCATCAGTGTTTGTCATCCCGCCCCTGCACTCCTACGAAATTCTAACGCCCTAGGGTCATAGTGACAATTTTTGAGCAAACTCCACCTCTTGTGGGGTGGAGTGCGGTCCTGTCATCTACCATCAGTGTTCCCATCCTACCGCCCGTGATCCTACCGAAATTGAAGGCCCTAGGGCCATATTGGCAATTTTTGAGCAAATCCCACCCCCTGTGGGCGGAGTCCGGTCCTGCCACCCTTCATAATCATACTGCCGCCTGTACTGTACTGTACTCCAACTAGGTTTGAAAGCTCTATGTGCACGGGGACAGGAGTTGTGCATTTTCGGTTGGCTCACACCACACCACACACACATACACATACGCGCATCCTCATGATACATTAGCACTATACGCATTTACACGTTATATATTGTAGGATGCTTTGCAATAAGGCTATTGTTAATACTTAGACGTCATTGACTCAATGGCTTTTACCCCCTATGGCTCACTCTCAGCCACTATCATTTGATGCAAGTCTTTGTCTCTGAGCACACGTCATGCCATGACATCTCACACCACTTACCGAAAAGGTAATGCTCAAGATGAAGATGAAGAGATGGAGATTTCGTAAGCCCAGGCGGTGGATGTATGCGCTCCGCGAACAATTTAGAGTGTCCGCCTTACTGCGGAAACTCTCTCCAAATTTTGTAATCAAAAATGAATAATTTGTTCCGAAAAGTGAGCTAGAGGACCGACGGTGCGTTACAATTCACCTTGTTCGAAAACGGTATATAACCGTTATGTCCGTCTGCTAACTTACATTTCTGTCAGTCGACAGCATTAGTAAGCACCTATGCAAGGGATCGGTAGACTAACCAGATGCTCAGTTCTAGTAATGTCAAGATAGAATTAATATTTGATTATTATTATCAAGATCAAGAGGACTACACCGAATAATACCTATACAAACATAGCCGTAAGGGTCACCGGGCGCTCTAGAGTGCTCTTTTTATGCCGAGCACCTTTACTTGAGAACCCTGGGTTAGACTTGTAGTGCACGCGTTATTCCAGGCATTAGCTTTCAAAACTTTTGGGGGTAGAGTTGCATCATCTGTTCTGAAGGATTCCAAGTTTGCACCGAAAAAAGGGAAGCGTATGCCCAGCTATTCGACTGTTATAATATGATTGACTGCCATCACCATAAAGAAAGCTGCTGCTGCTAGAGACGATGCTCAAGATTATTAGGAGAGTCGGGCGACTCTCCACTTACCCGACCATTTGAATGCCAAAAAAGGAGTGAAAATGATTTTGTCAGAAATTGCCGTTTTAAGACACTAAGCTTCATTTGTTTCATTCATGGCGTCGACTGTCCGCACAGTAGAAGGTGCCAGTGGACTGCGCATTGAAAATAACGTGTACGGTAGCCAAAAAAGGGAGCCACATGTTGAAAAGTGCGGGAAGTTTCATATGCGCTCTCCGCGGTTGAGCTGCTGGCAGCGGCAGAGGGTGTGGTGGATAGCGATGGGGACTTCGAGTTGGTTTGGATCACCTATGCTTTACCGTTTTTGCGATTTATGCTGCCACCTCTAGATTGACTCCACATTGCATCAAGGCCAAAGCAATGAGCCAGAGCGGTGAAAGGGGACGACTAAGCTGGCCTGGCCGGCCACCTGGTCGTATTCGATGAATCGACTTCCGCAGCGGAACACGCAGGAACCTGTCCATGGACGCGAAGCGAGCGAACGAAGCTTGCCAATCATGTACTGACTGTGTAGCTCTGCCCTAACAGAGCCGGTTTGGTGAAGCGTGCTGTTCCGCGTCAGATGCAAGTAAAGACAAAAAAGGTGCTCCTTCTACGGCCAATGACCGTGCCTCTGGCACGACCGAGAAGTCGCTCGATTATACGTTGTCCATCTCGAAAGGTGACACCGATTAAAAACGTGGGCCAATACGACCTCCTACACCAAAACCTGTGTGGAACCGAAAATCGTTCACGGAGGTCGTTCGTTCTCAAGACAACTCGGGATCTTCGTCGGGACCGGAACCAATGAGCACTCCAACGCTGTCCCGTGTGTCTTCGACGCTTTCATCAGAAGATTCGATAACGGAAATTTTCCGATTCGATTCGGAGATCTCGCGTTGTCTCTCACGAAAAAAGCATCTGTAGAGGAGAAACAAAACAACGGAGTAGATGCTCTGCGGAATCCTAACACAGTAGCCGTTTACTGATGTCCGGATAGTCGGTTTGATGATATTCGGAACCTCACAGGTTTCGGTGTAGTGTGTAACGTTGAAGGTCAGTGTACTTACATACAGGCCGCTGATTTTAGCTCAACAGACCCTTTTGGTATTAGTGCAGGAGTGAACGAGATGCGGCGGATTAATTGTGCGATGCAGTGGCGCTGGTACCAAGTATGCCTGGTGATCGAATACGAGTAGGTGGCCGGCCAGGCGAGCCTAGTCATCCCACTTCAACTCTCTGGCTCATTGCTCTGGCCCTGGTGCAGTATGGAGCTAATCTGGAGGTGGCAGCGTAAAATGCTAAACGTCAAAGCCTAGGGGATTTGAACCATCAACCCAGCCCAGTCGTCCCACCTCGAAGTCCATTTCGCTATCCACCACACCAGCTGTCGCTGTCAGTAGCTTACCCGCACTTTTCAACATGTGGCTCCCTTTTTTGGTCACCGTTTACGTTATTTTCAATGCGCAATCCACTGGCGCCTTCTACTGTGCGGACAGTCGACGCCATGGATGAAACGAGCGACGCTTAGTGGGTTAAAACGGCAATTTCTGACTGAATAGTTTTCAATCCTTTTTTGGCATTGAAAAGGCCAATCCTTCTTATATATAAAGCAGTAACTTGGTTTGTCGGTTTGTCGGTATGTCGGTTTGTCTGTATGTCGGTATGTCGGTTTGTCGGTCTGTCCGTCCGAGTTACTTTGTGATTATGATAAAGGTAGTGATATGGAAAACTTATTCTTCTATATAAAAAGCAGTCACTTTGTGGGTAGGCTAATGGAGTAAAGTGAGCACTGCGGAGTCAAGTGAGTAATATGAAGTGAGGTGGATGATTCAAATTGTGATCTCTACTGTACTGTAATGGCAGTACTTCGACACTGGTTAGAACATAATAAAACATAACTCTGTGCTCAGTGCTCATGCCCCTACACCATGCAAAAAACCTTTTTAAAAAGCGTCCCACGCCCTTGAAGACCTTCCTTGTAAGAGCCCTCCCGGAAAACAACTTTCTCCGGTTCCACCAGCGTTAATGTCCCACTCGATTATGTGAACAGCAAGGGGCCAATGAGACATCATTGGTTATTGCTAGGTCAGATCATGTGCTGATATCAAACCCATCAAAGAGAATGTATGTCAAGAGTTCAGCTGATACGGAAAAGTAATCATAAATTTCAATGAAGCGCTTAGTCAATAACAAAACTACACGGCAAAGCAGTACGAAACTTAATTATAACTCAATTTTGACAACATCTGTTATCGCTTCTTATCTGTTGGACTTCGAAATTTCAAGGTTAGTTTGTGTACACGTGTTATAAGGGTCAAATACCGAGAACCTCTTGAGAACCCTTTTTAGCTATAGTCAGCTCTGTCATTTTTTGTAATTCGTAAGTGCAACCCAATCCCTATATCATCAAACATGAAGCTATGTAGCGTTGCGATAATAAAAACAGACTTGGCTGCCTTCCAAACTATATCATGCTCATTGCTAGGAACTAATTTTCTGACTGCATCATGTTTTGCTACAGTATTTTGGCGTGGCTTCGCATATAGCAAGTATTGGCGACTATGAGAACAAGACGCATTGCTAGGAACTTATTTTCTTGCCTGCGTATCCCTTCAACACATGTGTCTTATGGGTCTCAATAACCAGCATATCTAGCATATCATGCCGTCTTGCTCAGAATGATTTGTACGCACTCCATTGCAAAGAGAACCTCTTCATCAGTTTCACAGCATCCAAGCGGAATTAACTGAGAACTGAGTTACATTCCCCACTCGGCAGCTCAGCACTTTGCGAGTGTAATTTTTCGTGGGGTTCGAGTTCTTACCAGAGATGCCTATCAATACCAAACACGATCGCCTAATACTGTCCATGGTTTCCATGACGGTTCGCTAGAGTTGGTTTTTGATTACTGTTTACTTTTCAGAAAGAAAGTCAAGCGAACTCAGTCGAACATGTGATACCAACTTTTCATAGAAGCCACAGTGAATGAATTGAACTTGAATGTGGTCGTGAGAACGTTGAAACCTTTATCATAATTCCAATTAATACTTGAATTTGTCGAATTATCTTCCTGAATCCTGAAATTAGCGAATTTCATAGTTCATAGAAGGAGATCCAAATGAACTTCGAGTCGTGTATCTCCATACTACCATACTCAGGATTTAAATGAGGTCGTTTTCAAGTTCTGAATTTTGCGCGATTAACGATGAGAATTCGTACAATCTGCGATTTCCGCTAGGTATAGCACTCCAGCATAAGTCGATGGTCAACCTTCTGGAGAGTTCCGTAGGTTATTGGGAATAATTACTCAGAATTCAACATGGGAGTATCTTCTCACAAAAACTGAAGTGGTTGCAGAGGCGTATCTTGAAAAGAACCGAACACGCGGCAGAAATGCGATGTCTTCCTCAATCACGGAATAGAATAGTAGGAAAGTATAATTGATTTTGGTTCATCTATTTCTTGTTGTTTTTGGATTAAGTTTGTTGTGATAAATTGAATTATTCGAAGATTGCTACAGTTTCGTGGATTTCTGAAGAACTGATATTTTTCATAGTCAACTCCAAAGGTAATTCATCCAGAATCATTGCGGAAGCCAAACCTTCTGCATGGTCTATTTCCTGCATTTGTGTGAAAGTCCTTCCTCCTGTTCATTTTTGAACTAGTNTAATCATGGAATAGAATCGTAGGAAAGTATAATTGATTTTGGTTCATCTATTTCTTGTTGTATTGGGATTAAGTTTGTTGTGATAAATTGAATTATTCGAAGATTGCTACAGTTTCGTGGATTTCTGAAGAACTGATGTTTTTCATAGTCAACTCCAGTGGTAATTCATCCAAAATCATTGCGGAAGCCAAACCTTCTGCATGGTCTATTTCCTGCATTTGTGTGAAAGTCCTTCCTCCTGTTCATTTTTGAACTAGTGACTTGTATGCAAAATGCCGTGTATGGTATGGTTTGCGCGTATGGTTTCATTGTTGCGCCGACATTTCCAGAACACATGGACCCGGAAAAGTCCCTGCTAATATTTCAAATTTTTGGATTACAAGGCAGTTTACTTTTTCTATCTTTCCATGCTAGGGCGGAGATAGTGCAGTGGCAAGTAACGCACTATCTCGCACGCATGGTCTCGAGTTTACATCTCGTATCGATATCCACAGACCAAGGTTTCACTTCTACGTAGTTGGTTAGTTGGTAGCAGACTCGTCTGCGAGGATAAAAGCACTGACTTGTTTATCGGCTAGCCACTGCAAGTCATTCTGTAGGTCACATACGCGCTCACTACTCCACTATTTTGAATTTGATTTTGAATGGAAGTCGAGCGCGGAGTCTCGTCTCTCGGTTCATTTTCCAGAAGGGATTGATTAAAGCCAAAACTAGGTTTATAGATGACTACTTCATAGTCTATCAACGTAGGAAGAGATTGAAAAATTCAGTGGCCATTATAAATGAATTACCTCTCAATCTTAACAATACCTGGTTTGTATCGGCCATACGATCGCCTAGTACCATCTCAAACTGTGTGGTAAGTGGTCTAATGGACCACCCCAGACAAAGTGCGACCCTTTCCCTGCCCAACTGGCAGGGAAGTGGATTGCACTATGTCTGAGGTGGTCTACAAAACCACTTGCTGTGTTATTGGGGATGAGTATGTTGGCGAAACGGCAAGATCACTTTACGTGAGAATCAAGGAAAACCAAATGACACGCATTGATCAAGAGAGTTAATCGCCTATGGAGCCCACGACATTCAAAACATAATGGAGGCGTTTTTATAGTCACCGTGGACGTCGTGGTCCGGAACTCGCAGCTGTGCGCGCAAAGAACTCTCGAGGCATTTTAGGTATAGGTCACCAATCCAAAAATGAAGCGGAAGAAAGAAAGCCGCACAATCACGCGGAAGCTGAGGCCCTATATAAGATTGGCCCTCCCTCAGTGATGTTGATTAAGAACTAGCCCAGCTGACTTTAGTCCCACTCTCGGTTGCTGGGCGATTACGAGATTACGACCAGTGGCTTGTTTTCAGTTACGTGAGTGCCCTGGGGGGTCTCGAACTTCAGTAGGGCTGCAAAGGCGTTTGATCGAATATGCACTAATTGTTTTGATCTTTTTAGGCTCTGAGGAAGGCGACATCGCCGAAATGTCAGCCAATAAGGTTTTACAACAAGCTCGTGAGTGTGGAACATAAACTCACCCTAAGCTAAGCATGCCGAGATTTAACGACATCTAGGTATTTGTACAGATGTCTTGAAGTTCCCAGAACATCTACACGAATACGTGGTCTTGATGTGATATGCACGATCGCGCCAGGACATTCATACGAACTTTTCATGACCTAACGAGAGCGATAGAGGTCACGTTTGGGGTTCATCAAAAAATAGCTTAGAGTCTTTCCTGCCCTTGCCTATACAAAGTGTCGTCGGGAAAGGGCGCGTGGATAGACCACAAAAGATTATCCTCCATGCTGACGCTGATGAAAACGCTCACATAGCAGACCGTAGAGAAGAACTGTATACAAAATTCAAAATTAGCTGAGGAAAGGTGGCTAGCTTAGCTTCTTAGCTTTTTTTGGTTAGCTTTTTTATTGGAGAAGGTGTTAGGACACTAGTAAACGTGTCATAGATGAAAAGGAAAGAGTTCAGTGTTAAAAGTTGTTGTGTGTTAGTTGGAGTCAGCATTGCAGGCAGTGTTGAGGCCTGCGATGCTTACTCCAACGAGTTCTGGCCCGCAGGCAAGGAGCATAAGAGCAATCGACTTACGAATGGGCGCGAATTAATCGGGATCGTTGGAGCGTCATGCAATCAGCCCTGTATAGCCAAATATTATAGAGTAGTGCCTACGACGGGCACGTACGTGATCGCTCAATCATCTGTATCACCTGCGTCATGATGACCATCGTTTTCCTTGAGCGTGCACCAGTAATGTGTCCATTTGTTCCTGTCGCGAGCCAAAGTGGTCCAATGAATCGTACTTGCTTCAGGGAGATGAAGCTCACCATTTCTCTGAAGCTTTCGCAAAAAAGTCTGAACATCGGGCCAGCGGT
Organism: Haemonchus placei; assembly: GCA_900617895.1. Lineage (NCBI taxonomy): Eukaryota > Metazoa > Nematoda > Chromadorea > Rhabditida > Trichostrongylidae > Haemonchus > Haemonchus placei. The sequence continues at coordinate 10,414 of UZAF01020380.1, read as the reverse complement.
CGTCCTGGTGTTCGCTTGATATTCCCAGGGATGTTCGGCCTACCTGATCTTCGATTTCTTGGCGTAAGCAACGGCATTCCTGATCTTCGTTCCCTAACATAACTCAGAGCTCCGGATTCTTCTCCGCACTTGCGTGAATAGGAAAATTCCGAGCACTGTCCTTTTCACAGCGCGTTGAATGACGCTGACTGCATGCTCATCCTGCTTTCGTAGAGTCTAAGTCTCCGAGGTGTACGTCAGGAAGGACAGCAGTGTAAAAAAGGTGAAGGTGAAGCCGGATGTTCTCTGTCTTCTTTACTACTCCCTCGATATTTTCAAAAACTCCCTACTTGGCACGTTTCCTTCTGCCCAGCTCAGGAGCTAGGTCTTTCATCATGTTGACTTCCTGACCTAGATATACTCAGGTAGAGCAGCTAGAGCCATTCGTTCCGTTTAGCGTAAAGGTACCAGCAGGTTTCTTATGAGTATCGTCTTCGTTGACATTAGTCTCAAGTCGATTTTTCCACAAGCACTGTCAAATTCGGCCTGCATTTATCCCCCTGTTTGCTGTTCGGTGTTGTAAGCACGATGTCGCCTGCAAAACGGGGATTATGTAAATAGCGCCCATCCTTTACTCCCATGTCTTCCCACTCAAGCATAATGTTCTCGAGAACAGCGCTGTAAAGCTAGAGCAAAATGGTATCCCCTGTTGGACACCTCTCTTTACGTTGACAATGGCTTCTCTGTAGCATGGCGAAATCGCAATCATGAAGCTGTCGTAGTGCTTACGGAATACTCTTATGTATTGTGTAGGAAGGCCCTGACTGCTCAAGGCTTCAATTACCGCTTCTGTCTTGTTAGTGTCAAGGACCTTCTTCAAGTCGATGAACGTGAGACATAACGGCATTCCATACTCTCGCGATACTTCAATTAGTCTTGTAAGAGTGTGTATATGATTGATTGCACTAAACCCTCTCCGGAACCTTGCTTGCTCGCATGGCTGTCTTTCATCTGATATTCTGCCAACTCTGTCTAGGATGACACGTGTGAAAAGCTTGTACATTACAGACCGCAGGCAAGTTTGGCGATAGTGACCGATATCGTCTCGATCTCTCTTTTATACAGCAGCACAATCTTTCTAGTTTTCAACGACGTGGACTCCTTGTGTTCCGACACAAGGAGTCCACGTCGCACCGCGTGAGGAGCCTAGCCAGAGCTCTGAAGATAAGTGGTGGAAGACTCTCTAAATGTTGTGGTTTGATCCTATCGGTACCGGACGCCATATAATTCTTCATTAAACTTTGGAGGGGAGGGGAGAAGGGGCTATATGTTGGCTTGCTTAAGATGGTTAGGCAGATGGACCGGACTGTCTAAGAGATCCGAGTGGGAGTCGTAGATGACCTTCTCCATTAGAGATGCAGTAACTGTTCCGTCAAGACGACGAAGGGAAGACGTCTTAGTCTTGTAATTGGCAAGGCTCCTTCGGGCTTTGTGATTGCTCTTTCCAACCTCGACGTCTTCGTCCATAACTACTGCTCTTCTGTCTCTCAGATCTTCCTTTCTCGCTCCTCTGCATAGCTTCGCAAGCTCGGACGTTTGTTGATAATTGTCTGCAGCTCGCGCGATTCAACGCTGGCGTATCAGCTCGAGTCTTCGAAGAGAGTCGTCTCTTGGAGACTTGAAGACTCTCTGTTCTCCCAACACTATCGTGAAGATGTCCGACGAGTCGGTTGTTTTCCATAGCGGTGTTGCCGACAACGAAATATTCCCATTTACTCATGAAGTAAGCGAAGTGGTCCTGTCGATGGACGTCTTTGGGCTCCATTCCCTGAATTTCATAACTCTCTCTATCCACGCACTGAATAGCAGAATCTAGAGCGGAGAAGACGATGGTCCGATCTCGCGTGGAACTTTGGAACAACAGCGACGTCAGTCAGGCAAAATCTCTGATTGAAGATGTGTGGTCTATTTCATCAGGGAACTGCCCACCAGGTGACTCGCGTGTCCATCGCAAATGAGAAGGCTTGTGGAACTGCAGTTACCATGGATAGTATGGGTTGACACGATAAACTCGAACAACCTCTCACCATTCTCGTTCCATTCTGTTCCGTGATATCCGATGCGTTGCTCTTCAGTCGTTCTTCACGGGCCAAACTAGGCATTGAAATCACCGACGATGGCTTCGAAGAAAGTATGGTTTTCCCTGTAGAGCCTCTCCTGCTCCATTCATAACTCTCCCACCTCCTCTTTTTCTCTGCTTGATGTTGGTGCGTAGCAACGAAGAATGTTCGGGTCGGTGCTGAACCACATCTTCTCAGTTACCGACTTCCGACTTTAGCTGTCGAGCTTTCGTTTGAATTATTGTTCGTGGCCGAGTGCATGTTGACGATGACACCTGCAACCAACGCCTCTAATGTCGCAAGTTCTGAAGAGCGGTTCTTCCACAGTCTCGAAAATCGCGTGAAACGGGTGATGCCTCTTCGTCTCGGTCAGTCAGATGACGCCTTACTTGATCTTCCTGACTTGCATCATAAGATCTTCAACACACGCTTTTGATGCAGCTTTCCTGCATTAGAAGCAAAGATCACCATCTTATTCCTTCTCCTTTTCTGTACGCTGTTATGGCCCTGATGTTATAGCAGCCATTCCCGAGCGGTCATACCGACGCTGCCCTACTGGGGACTCCTTCAGGTTCAAAAGAATAGGGCCTATTTTTGTTGCTATTTTTGGCACATAGAACCCACGTGTAGCTCTGACACACGGGGGCCCTCTCTTAGCCGCGTGGACGTGCAGACGTGCCGTCGAAGTTCATGTGGATATAGAAATAGAAATAGATATAGATATAGATATAGATATAGATATAGATATAGATATAGATATATACTTCACAAGTAATATTGAAGAGAATAATGAAAGCTCCATGCCAAATTTCGTCGAGCAGTAGAAGTGTTGACGAGAGCTTTCAGACCATGCAAGCCGATATCTCATTGTCAAGAGGAAAAAGCATGTGGCAGGGCAACAGGTTGCGTCTCTCACTCAACAAAAAAGGCAGTGGAGTGGTAGCTCGAAGGCAGCGACCACGAGGAGCCCCATGGAAAAAGTAGCAGTTATGTCAAGAAGGCTCTCGCCGAGTTCATGGTGGCGACACAAGACATGCAGATAAGATGATATGGACAGAGCTGAGAAAAGCACCGGATTCTGCGATGCGCAGAATTGACGTTGGGAAGGAAAAGAAGAAAAAAAGATACAAAGAGTAGCAATATGCAAAAAAAATGGAGGAGTGAGCGTTCATTGTGAGGAACAATGCTGCTTCATCGAGAGTCTAGTATTGAGTTACCTCAGCGCAAGGATCATCTAAGGTCACAGCGAGCACTGCGCAGTTCTACTCACATATCACCGGTAGAATGCATATTAGTTCTTTCACTAGACTGTAATGACAGCTTCGCACCGTTAGACTTAAATGATAACGCATGACTTCAGCCTTACTGCGAGGTTGGAGTCAAGTGTTTTCCTTTGAATTACCCACTCGATCAAAGTCGAAGAGCCGAGTCACTTCAAGGTTTAAATTTATTCCAGATGAGATACTAATAAACTACGGGTGAACTGCATCGTTTCCTCAAGTATTGAACTATCTAAAATTCATTCACTCAGCAGACGTGGTCATGCAATCTGCATGGATTGCGTTCATGTTCCTAATTCCAATTAGTTAGAAAGAAGAAGAACTGTAAGTCAATTCTTTTTGAGCTGTACATCACCTTTGCTTTTTGGTATTGACTGATGTAAAATGTGCACCTTAAACTCCTGCGTAACACCATTCGGAGTTTGATGCGTAACATTTTGATGCATATTGAATATGGAACAGAAGCAAACTCCAGAGCAAGCGTCACATATATGGAAAAGAAACTCACAGCACTTGAGCGAGAGGCATTCGTTTCACTCTTGAGCGTACTCGAAACTATTGTACCGTTTGTCCCAGTTTTAGAAGCCACACCGTCGTTCGAAAAAAGATCGATGGTCATTTCACTATTACTTTTATCCCCGAAAAAGATGGCAGGTCACTCGCATTTGCTGTAATTTCAAGTCAGATGTGTTATATGTCGAATCGAAAATCTCAATCCCGCCTGAAGAACCTTTGACGAAGTACTGGGGGTAAATTATAAAGCGAAGACATCTTCCGCTTTCCTTTCATGAGCTCACGCACTAGCTCCGAAATAGTGATCAAATATTGTTGCGATAAAATAACAAAAGGGACTACAAAGATCCCACATTATTCACTCTTGCCGAGTGGTGAATAAGGAGGCGAACCGACAAACGAAGTTACCATAAATACTTCCTGCTCTGATGTAAACAAATAGTCTCAAATAGGAGTATGTAGCTGATCTAGACTAATAAGAACGTCAAGATGTAGTAAGCTCCGTTGTAAATAAATAGAAAAGCAAAAAAAGCCTGCAGCATTACAAGCATGTCCCACTGTGCATATCACGCAAGCCCCCGACCATTTAGAATAATAATATCATTAACCCACTGACGACCATGACGTTTTGCGGGAAAACCGCCGCGAGGGACCGGCGCGCTTTTCGACCACTCTCATGGTCCAGCATGACCATTTTTTTGAAGTTTATAAGAGATATTTATTATTTTATTTTTTATAAGAGATATATTATTTATTAAGTTTTCGGAATGTTTCTTCGAATGGGCTTGGAAAGAATGCCCACACTGAGTGATTATTGATCTTTTTTATAGAACCGGCACTCAGTCTAGTGGTCATTCAATTATGACTTC
>UZAF01020379.1:0-13594 GCA_900617895.1 Haemonchus placei | reverse complement strand
GCGCAGCTTGCACGCAGATGCTTCTTGTCGGTCATTAATCAACGCCGGAGATGATACATAGACAATTCATTTTCTTGACGTCAGTGAATGTCAAAGATAACCTATGGGTAAAGTGCTTAGGCAGTTATCAGCCACGTTTCGGGATGCGCCACGTATTCGACTACCATTAAGAATCGCAGTGGCGTAATGAATGTGTATGTGGCCTATACAACGGCTTGCGGTGGCCAGTCGTCCTTCGAGTCCGTGCTTTTATCCTCCCAGTTGACTCTGGTACCAATTAATCGGTCCCGAAGATGTTCACCGGAGTAGCTACCAACCCGTGGTTTGATCTTCGGGCATGCGCGTGGTAGTGCACCTGTTGCCACTGCACCACCTCCACCCGAGTTAATATTATATTAGCATATGAGTATTATGAGATAAGCAGTAATGAGGATTTTCCAGGAGTCGAACTGATGAGGTGATAGTGGCAGTACTATACGCAAGAAGCGAAAACCTTGCCTTTCCCCCCAAAAACTGAGTCGAGCCGGAGTTTTAGTTTCATAAAGAAAGGAGAGAATCGATTTTCAGCCATTCATGCAAAAGTGCATGAGAGCCGAGCACTTTCTGCGCACTATTCAATTACTTAACGGTGGCAAACTTCCAAGGTGGCCTAGCGACAAAAAAATCTGCCCACGTTTTAGTCCTTCATTCTAAAGCTATGCCCACTAGCCAACAAAGAGCAGCCAGCGATGCCGACAATCAAGCCTTTAACTGAGCCTCATACGTGGCTCATTCTAGGTTACAGGATAAAGGCANTGCCGAAAACAGTCCAGCTTTCCAGCTTCTCACCATCAGGGGCGTCAGGGGAGGTGGAAGAAGAGTTCGTTTTTCATTTTTACACCAGAACAGTCCTGTATACAGCAAACAACGGAAAGTCACTTTGTGTATATCTACCCCTTTATTTGCCTTCACTCTTTTTTGTCAGTCTATACGGCTTATCGAATTTTAACTCATTGCCAACCGGTTTCCTTGACGGCTACTCCCACCATAAGCCCAACAGAATTAACCCAAACAGTTAACTCTACCGAGTCAACAGCTTAAGGTTAAGAAACGGTAGCTTCAAGCAAGAGGCTAGGTGTATCAGGTGTCGCCGAAGTCAAAATAACGGCACTAAAAATAGTTCACTTTGAGCTGAGGTTCCCGAGTAGATAAGACGACCTCGATGTCTCAAAGAAGTCGCTTGCAGTAGCCTAATTTGTAGGGGATGATGGGGACTCTTGGCCATCTCCAGGATTACGTCTTTCACCAGAAACTTTTCCACTACGTTTCTCGCTGCTTTTTCAGATCGAAGAAACCGAGCATCAAACAGACAGCAACTAGTTCTCTAAATCAAATGTACTATGTATTCGAAAAATTTGAGCGGAGGATGATTTCTTAAAGCCATTGAATAAGTTCAAGACTATGACAAAGTGATCTTTGAAGGATACCGATGCACGGCACATCATTGAAAACCTCGATGACTGCTCTGACTTACAGTAGCTTCCCAAAAGTTCTATAAATGTATATCTTTAGGTCCATCTTCTATAACGATGCCAGTATGGACAACATGTTACGTGATTTGGAGCAAGCACCTACGTTGAAAAAGAAGCTACCCTTTATCGATCGCCTCAACGAAATCGATCGAGTTGATATTGCTTTATTGATTTCTTTCATTTTATTGGTGATTTTCGGTTTTTCTGGCTTTTACATACTAATCAATGAATTTTAATGTATAACACCGTGTAAGCCAATAGGTTCAAATTTTAACTGAAGTAACGAAAAACTGACTTCTACTTCGTGGCAAGAGTACCGTGTCCATACAGGAGACACCGACGCCACGCATCCGCACGCGTCTGGTCATGACACACACATTTACTTAAATTGTAAACATTAAGTGAAGGGGTCGAACCGATTACTTAGGGTCAATCGTCCTTCGAGCCAGTATTTATCCGCCGAATGCAGCAATTCAAAACGCTCAAAAAAANAAAAAAATCAATAAATAAATCGATTGATTTATTGAAGTCTAATAACGCACTACAGCAAACGAACATTACGACCTGTACTGTATTCGAGTGTTAGAAATGAATAGAGCTTTTTTTCTTATAACGGGCAGCTCTGCAATGATATAACTTGATCAGGTCGTAAGACGCTGAAGAAAAAAATAGAGAAAAATTTCTTTTGAAAAATCGATAAATCAACAATCGGTGCACAATTACGATTCCAACGCCACACATACGAATAATAGAAATCGTTGTTACAGAAAAAAACGATGCGAACATTACGAGACTGTTATCTACGAGACTATCAAAGAATCAGCCTAAAAGAAGCCGGAATGACGTGATGGTGGTTCGCTCCGCCCACGTGAGAAGGCGGTGCTCCCCACTAGGTCCCTAAAAATACTTATCAAATAGTTGCATTACCACCACGTCAATCCTGGGATGATGTCAAGAATAGTTGTTTTTTGAGAGGAGACAAATGTGAACTTCGCTAGTAAGCTGCGGAAACTCCACCCCCTGGCGGACGAGTTTTCGAAACATCCTCGATCAAATGAACTCCATCAATTTTCATAAGTACGAAAAAGTTCTTAGATATCATCCCAGTTCTAAACATGCACAACCACCACAGCACATTACTGTACGTCGCAAACACGATAATGATAAATGAGGACAGATGGGATAATAACCAACCAATCGATCAACACTATCAGAATCAATAGAGATTACGGTAGCACAAAAGTGACGCCATTTCAATTCGCTAACTACGATTTTTGAGATATAAAGCTGTGAGTTGTTGAAGCGCTCAAGCGCCTACACATTTCTAACGAAGAAAAAAAGAAACAAAGGGGCGGAGCGAAAGACTGGCGGTGTACGAGTTTGCGCGTCTAGTGTTTTGCTTCGCCGTCATCCTTTGACGTCGAAGTTCCATGTGCGGGAGCTGCTCCATCACCTGCTTTCGGCAGAAGTGTTTCCATCTCTTTGGCATCACTGAAAATAAGCTCAGTCAGTGGGGGGACACGCCCTTGAACGTCCGAGTTTTCAAAAGCTTACGTCTTCGCTTCTGCAGGCACGTCAGCCTTCTTTCCGACATTATCGAGACTGCAGTTCTTGGTCTCTTGAAGCCAGATGAACGCCACAAGCACATTAGCAGTACCACATGCCATCGAAATCATATGAACACCGGGTTCGTAGACAGTCTTCAAGCCACTCTGAAAATAATCTCGAACCTAATTTACCGAACTGGATTTTTTGAATCTTAAAAATAAACTTCCAAATCTAATTTGTCATAATCACCGTGAAACTATCTCATACAATAGTCGAGCATGGGGCTAATAAAAAAATAAATATTAGGAATTTCGGTATAGAACCTCACTTGGAGGCAGCTAAGGGTAATTAACGTTTTAATATAAGGCCTGGCCATTGAAACGTCTTATAAAAACTCGGGAATCTTGTAGAGTGACAAAAAAATGGCTTATCGGGGCAAGGTATCAGATCCCATGGAAAGGCTCGAAACCCTGATAGTCAATGATGGGGGTTATGATGAGAATGTGTGGATGGAACAGACAGGGACGGACTTAAACCTGAGCTGCATCTAAGGAATCTCCGTTGCCTTCCACCCACAAGTTCTTTTACCTGGAGATCGCCCAAACATTTGTCCAGCCGAGTACACGTCCAGGTGGGTAATTTAGGTAATTTGGAAAACTAGGGAGAAGCTTCGATCTTACAAACGAAAGGCTATCAAGTATTTTGACGTAAACCTGTTAGTCACTCCACACCGCTATTCTTTCCCATGTCTCCCTTTTTTGGCCCCACCGAAGTGAAAGGGGCCAGCACAGGTGCTTCCATATGCAAAACGGTCCAAACGGCTTTACCGAAGGGCCGGCTCGATGATATCGAATACATACTGTGGGAATTATCACAAGATGTCTTAATCAATAAAGAATTTCAAACAAACTGACCAGCATGGAAGCCATAATGTTGGCAATACGTCCGACAATCGAACAAGATGCTGTACTTGTTGCACGGACGTCTGTAGGCATAAGTTCCGATGCGCATAGGTAGCATGGTTCCCATACAATCGAGGTGAATACGAATGCAGCCAGATAGACAGCAGTGTAGTACCACTCGCCCTATTAAAGAACATAAGTTAGATACAGTTATACAAATGTATATATACCAAACTTAGTGAAAGAATCAAAAATCATTGGCGATTCCAGAACTACGGATGGAAAATACTTTTTCAAGCAAACTAGTAAAAACTCTGAAGAGATACCGGAGCAGCACTGTAGCAGAGAGGAGATTGGACTTGGTGAAGGGGCTCTGATCGATTCTACCTATACCACCCTTGTACCATGCTCCCCTAGGTTCCCACTTTGATTTATCTGAGCTGACCTACCCAGTGAGTTTTCAGGACGACTTGATCAAGCGAGTTTCCGCTAAAATTCAACTACTCTGACAGCTCCGGCCAGAAAGTACTACTGTGAAAGCTTTCTTAGAGGAGCTCATGGAAACACCTATTTAGAACCTCCCGGTTAGGCGGCCCCATAGGGCCCAGTGAAGATCATTGAAAAGGCGATCAGTCAAAGTGACAGGAAATCGATTTTTCTTAAACTCGCTAATCTTGGACTTTATTCTTCGAACAAAGTTTCCAGAGAACAGCCAACTCTTCAATGGTGAAGAACAAACAAAAACTCCTCTATTCTTAGACAGCATAATCATACTGCTTCCCAATCAGTATTTTCTGAACCCCAATTTCAATTTCATGTTTCAAAAGGTTCTCAAATGCCTCCCTTCGAAGTATCATCTCTATTAGAAGCATTCCTTTTCTTTAACAACGAAATTGATTCTTGTTCCTCCCCCTGCAAGGTAAATAGGAAAATAGGAATAGGACCATGAAAAAAGAAAGAGATCTATGGACTTCTTCGTCAGCTGTCATGTGAAAACAACACAAACCACAACCACATCATCTCACGCAAAGTCCACTTGTTCAGAAAGAAAAAAATAAGAAAACAAAAAGAGGCTTCTCTCTGACATCACGCTACCTTACCCAGAAAGCATCCGAAGAAAGGGAATCAGCATGTTGCCGACAATTTTTTTTACAAAATCAGGCTAACCTTTGCTCCCATAAACAAGAAAGCGACGACGCAAGCGAAGAATCCGACAGCCAGAGATTGAGAGACAAGCAAAACGAAGCGACGACCCATCCATGGCAAGAATCCATCAGCGAATCCGAGCACCTAAACAGACGGCAATATTAAAGCCGGTACTGAGTACTGTAAATATACAGTATGACATCGTAAACACTTACAATCCTAACAATTGAAAGCAGAATTCCAGATAAGAATTGTCCAATCCAGAAGTTCTTTGTCATATCTCCACCACAGAGATCAGTAAGATAAGCAGTAATTCCAGTTACGAACCACCTAGAGCGACGACGTTTGCGATATTTTAAAATGTCCCTTGGGAAATTAATACTTACATCATCCAAAGAACAAGTAGATTTCTTCTCAAATGCGACTCCTTGAACACATCGATGATGCCGATTGCCTTTTCCGGTTCCTTTGCTGCATCTCCTTTTTCTTCGGGTGCTGGCACTGGAAATAGTCACCGATGATGTCACTGCTTAGGAAAAGGTTTCGTCATGCAATCCCTTTGAAACGACTGAGGTTTAACGGCAACGGCAATAAGCACCAGCGTCACCCAATGGATTCAGAGGTTTACTCTCGTGTCACTCCTTCTGTCCTTCCCTTCATTCCCCGAACAGGGGAAAAACACATATCCGACTATCACCTAGCCCTAGAGGGTGCGAAATTCGCCGACGGCATCGTGATCCTAGAGTTTCAGTGGGAGTCTAAAGCATGAGAAATCCGTAAGCGAAGAACTACAGCGACAGCTTTTTGAAATCTCCACTTCTTGATGAAAAGCGCATCGAGCTGTTCCGTATTCTACTCGACTTACTCTAAAGCCTGACTGCAAAGCTTATGCCACGATGATCGTATCATGTCCCCCCCCCCCCCCCCCCCCCCCCCCGNTGCCCCCCCCCCCCTCCCCCTCCTGAGGGGACAAGCAGCGGAAGATGCATAGAGCCTGCAGGCTGGAGATTGCTGCTCCGTGAATCGAGGTCCCACTACTCTGCAGTTGTGAGCATCCTACTTCACGTCGTCGTTCCATAGCGCGATTGTTAGCAAAACTATCGCTGTAGATCGTTCTTGATAGTGCCAAACAAAGAGATTTTTGAAATCATTGAGTTATGAAGCTGTGTAAACAATGAGGAGTGCTGATGAGTTCAATTGGCTCCACTATCTGCTAGGCGAATGGCTGCTGCGGCTAACCATGTCTGCTTTGAATGGATCAGTCTCACTAGAGCATCTAGGTGAGTCATGTTTCCTGTTTCTTATTTCCATTTTTTAGCTTTTCTCCAGATAAGTTCCCGAATACAAATAATGCGGGAAGCGCCATGCCTTTGACTTCATTTCAGTTGAATGAAGGCGTTTGATTCCCCTCTGATATGCAAATAAGTTTCCGATGAACAGCTTACTTTAATATTCTTCCCTTTTCAATAAGTGACTACCAAATGAGTGATGTTACTGGGACGCTAGCTCAGGGAATGTTCTTCTCAAACGGCTGTAGGAACTTTCTCAAAGGATATCAGGGGGTATCAGGGTAATAGTCTGTTCCAACCTACGGATCCGACCCCTCTTGAATACGAGAAAACTTCACGTAGACAAGCAGGCCAACCAGAAACTAGCCGAATTTACTTCAAAATACGATGTACTTACTTGGTTCAAATGGCATTCCAGCTAGTTTCGCGATACGTTTTCGACTTTCCTCACTTTCGGCATATCGACCCTAAAGGAGACCAATAAAATAAGAACTATGGCATAGTTCAAGTAAAGACTACTGCATAAGCAGTCAGGTTAAGATAGCTCGGTTCACATACCTTTTTCCTCAACCAAATATGACTTTCCGGAAGAACAAACAACACAATACAGAGTTTGATACAGGCGATTGCTGCTGAGAGATATGATGACAGACGCCATTCTCCGGCAAACAGGCAGACAAGGGTCAGCATAATACGGCCGTTAGCCTAAACAGACGAAATGGAGCTTGAGGTGAATTTCTTTCACATTCCTACAGGCTCCCAAAGAAACGAAAGGAATTGGTGAAGACTAGAATGAGACGGCAGAATATCTGATTTTTGCTCCCACTAGCTCTAGAAATTATTGAAAAGGCCGTAGCATTCAAGTCCACCGAATTCTAAGAAATTTCGAATGCTCGTCGCATACTATACCAAGAAATTGACAAGCTTTCGATGTTCTTTCCTGCTTCCCGGTCTTTAACTGCGACTGATATACACCCCAATATTAATGGCCAAGTGAAGAGTACATGGCGCATACCGCAGAATTAATCAATAACTCAACGAAATTGACTTACCCAGTTACTGAACGTTCTCAGCTTGAAACGTTGATGTGACGATACAAGCTCAGAGAAGTAAGCCCATCCGACTACCATGGTACCTAAAATATCGATTGATAAATCAGTCAATAAATCTTGCAGAAAAGGGCTAATGTTCAATTTTTTGTATTTCTAACGAATCAGAAACCTGAGAAATGATCTATTAGCTTACCAGCTATACCAATACCGGTCACAGCTCTCAAGAAATAGAAGACGGCAATATTGTCGAAGGCTCCTAAACAATCAATAAGATCAATAATCTCCTTCTCTATCAGTTATAGCGTATTTATTGAACCTACCGGATAGGGCTAGGGCTGGAATTCCAATGAATAGCGAAATTAGATAGGTCTTACGACGTCCGATTTTATCTGCAACCCAACCAAGAATGATGTTTCCGATCAGTACTCCGAAATACTGGGCGAAAGCCGGACGGAAACTGAAAAATGGGCTTCGATGAGTTCAGATTCTCCTTCTTCAATCCCCATAACATAGCTTAGTGGTCATGAAATTCCACTACTTGCCCTAATTCTTATTCCAATTTCTAGAAATAATCAATCCCGGCTTATGCGATGACAATAAATAAATAAACAAAGCCATGGATTATCGACTTACTCTTTCCATCCAGGTTTACAGTATAAATTAAACTCCATGGCAGCGGATTTATAGTAAGCGTGTGAATACTTTGCAACACATTCTGCCTGAAAATTCAGCATTATCATTGAATTTTTCCTTTTTCTAGAGCTTGTTGATCTTTTTTTTTNTTTTTTTTTCTACAGAATTCCTCCAACCTTAGCAGCCGGCAAGGTGGCATTGGCGCAAAGATCTGGGCAATTCGGACATTCCATGCACTTGTTCTTTGGTGTGTCGTAACATTTTTCTCCTGAAAAATCGATAATCGATTGCCTGGTAAGAGCAGTCAGGGTTTTCTCTTAATGCTTTAACAGAGGTGTATATATGTTTACTCGTTTGAAACAACCACCAGGCACTCCAAGATCCTTTCTGTTGTCTACCATTAAAGATCTGACGATTAGTAGCAAAAGTAATTTAAAATTTAGCAAAATTTAGTCGGTAATTTTGAGTGATAGTAGGCCATTTTTGGTATTTGGCAGAAGCAAAGGGAACTGCGCGAAGTAGCGGAATTATATGGAAAACTCCAGCTTTTCCGAACTTTGATAGAGTTCTTTTTCTCTCACCAACCGCAGGGTTTTCACATCCACTAGAAATTCACCGGTATCAAGCTGAAGTAAGCGCTACCATAGGCTTACCTAGAAAACCACTGTTCTGACGCCTTCTCTTCGATCCTGGGTCGCGTCCAGGCATCTATAGCACTCCTTTTTGAGTAATTAACTCTTTTCTATCCATGACCCTCACTACATGCTATCCCTGAATCCTTTAAGCCTATTGTTCGTTGAATCCAGCAGCCAGATCTTTATTTCCCTTCATTGATCACTATCAAACACAATCTTGGCGAGAGAGCCTAGACCAACAGATGGTAATTCCAGGAATTGGGAAGAGAGCACCCGAAGTGGGTGATCAAAACAAAACTTATGCCAGTGTAGGCCCTTTTGTGCAAAAACCCCTCTCGAAAAAACTGTTTCGACCTTGGTCCCCAGAGAATTTCCTGTTTTCGCTCGGAGTATAACTCATACCCTACGGTGACAAGTGCAATTTTTTCCATTAATTTGATAGCGTTGAAAAACGCTACGGGAATTCACGCGTATTTGCACAAATCACGAAAGAATACCGTAATCCTATTCAATAAACTGTCACTCACCTACACAGAAAGTTTTCGGCGTATGATTAAGGAAGATCGGGAATAGCTGTTGAACTCCAAAGAAATGATTCATTTGATAGGTGAGCAAAATGAGTATGTCGAACCGGTAATAACCTGAAAACGATCAATTATTGATTTTCACGAAATGTCGCTGTCAGCACTATAATGCTTTTCCTAGAGATTCTCTTATAAAAACATTTGTACCCCATTGTAGCCCCAGCCCCTGTTCGCTTATGGTACTATAGTTCCATCAGGGTATTTCTTGCGCCCTTTTCGAATAATACAGCATCCCAAACTAACTCAACACTTCCCTAGCGATTAGGTCCAATAGAATTACAGCATGATTTCCGAGAAAAAGAGCAAAGCGTCGACCCAGTGTGAAAAATGACGAAGTTGTTGTAATATACATTCCAAGGTGAAAACATAGTTTGAGGAGCAGGCGTTTTCGTACCCTTGTCTGCGCTCTCTCATCGAGGGAGTATCCTGCCGGCGAGTGCTTTCCCATTCACCCTTCGTTGCTCTTTCTCTTCTCGAGCTCCAAAAGATACCTCATCCCCTGCCTTGGAATCATTTCAAAGCACCACCATACGCCCCAAGGGCGGTCGTCCCATCCTTCTTCGCGCTCCAGCCCTTAGTCTTACTGGTTAGAGACGCAGGGCAGTGCCCCTTCAACTACATTTTCACCCATTCCATAATTACCTGGAGAAGATAATCTGCTCCGTGAGTAAGGTAGACTGGTCCGGGAATGATGAAATTGTTGCGATTTCATGGCGCAAAGCTGAGCAACCAAAAGGATAATAAAAGGTCTGCTCTGAGAATGAAGGCTCTTGCGCCAAAAATGCCAAATTCCCATGGCCGTGGGCGCCACGTGGCAATCGTGGGTCAAAATTGACCATGATAAGATAAGATCGAAACCAGAGTACTGGTAATGATGATAAAGGGTGATAAAAGGTTGGAATGGGTGATATCATCGTATTTCTCGTGTGTGAGGGGATGAAGTTATTTGAGGAGACTAGACTCTTTCTCCTAAAATATGTCTGACCGATTGCGAAAAAGTGGATTCGACTTTTTGGGCTGCCATTCCCTTTTCTGTCTGCTAACCCTTCAGCTCTCCTCCAATCTCATTTTGGAGCTAATTGCAGCCATATCCTACCATCCAGGGTGGGTCATTTTTCAAATTCCTCGTGCCTGGGAATTTCCCCTGTTCTTCCAAAAAAATCGACAGTTTAGAAGCTTTTCTTCTATGAAAACAGGAGAATAGGGGAAGTTTTGTCTTATTTGTTCTCAAAGTTCATAGTAATCAAAAAATGCCCAATGGCCAGGAGCTTCTGGAAAACCTACAAGGGAATCCCTCCCCCCTCTCAAATGACTAGATGGGGTGTCTTGACACCTAAAAAAAGCTTGACATCTACGCGTTTACAGGTTAAACCTTGATTCACTTGTCAAGGCGTGTCAACTACTACCCACACCTGTGTGCATACCTGTCAACGCCCCGTTCCAATACCGTTTCCAATCTACTGGAAAATACGGAATTCTCAGCGAGTCAACTCGTCCACATGGCGGAGGGGTTACCAAAAAGGACAACTGAGAGATTTAGGGGAAAACTCCTGCATTATCCATCTGAAAGCTGGGCTTGATCGACACATGGTCACTTCTTTGGATATTTAGATGAGAATTCCATAAAACCGATTCTTGCCGTCGACATCTGGGCAGTTTACTAGGCAATCAGGCAGTTTAAAGCCCGATATATTATTATGGGATCCCCCTCATGATCGTACTGTGAAGTAATCCAAGATACTGTAGATCAATAAGGTCATTCGCCGTTAATGACTGCTTGACGAATTCCCCAACACCCAAATTATTTCCAGTAAATCACGATAGCAAATAGGCATTAGAGTCACGTAGTCACCTTCTCTAATGAGAAAGGTCGTAAAATTAAGGGGGAAAAAACTGAATTAGTGATGATCAATACGTTGAAGGGTAACAAAGAGATAAGAACGATAGTGTTCAATGAACTTACCGGGCTTCAACAACTGCATGGTTACGGTCTTGTGATATTATGCTAGATGTTCCACAAACCACGCAGTATACCCTGAAAATAATAGCCAAAATTAATTAATAGAAGAAATCGATACGTCTGCGAAATTCCTCTCATGGTAGAGGAACGACAACAACAGACGTATAATTGTATGAAAATCACATCGCACGAAAACAATCAAAACAACTAGCAGAGTGCCCTGCACGGCGTGAAAACGCTCCAAGAATTGATTTTCACCGAGAAATTCCGAAAGAATGCGCCATGCATGCGTACACTACTACTTAAGCACCATAAAGGTACTGAAGGGATGTCGTAATGATGATAGTCTCAAGAGGTACTGTCCAAAAAGAGTTCGGCAGACATACCTGATACGGTGGTTGATAACTATCCTGAGATAAGAGCGTTTTCGAATCGAGTGCTGACTAGATGTGAAGTACCTAACAATGAGTAAAGAGCAGTACTTCAGGTGACTCCGCCCAACCCCTGACCCTTTATATCCTATAGGCTCTGTGAGACCAGCGTGAAGTGCTACTTTTCGCACATCAAACGAGAGAACCCCAAAAAACGGTAATGTGATTACGGAGGGTTGGAAATACCTTTAACGACCCATATAGAATTAGAACTTTGAAAAACTATGCCAAAACGATCAGAGATCGCGAAACAGGGGATTGCCCAGGATGCCACAATCACTGGTAAGTATCTGCTTCTTCCCGTAACTAGGAATCAATAAAGACCCAGACACCCGGAAAAGGATATTCTCGACATTCTGTCTTCAGCAGTTGAAGCAAGGCTAGTTATCAATCAATTTTGAGTGGTAGTTCTTTACCATAATTTTAGTTCAATAGTTTCAACGACCTTTTTTATATAAAAGACTACATTTGTTTAGGGATTCTATCAACTTTTATTTTAAGTAATCACTTTTGATTGACTTATTCAGTTGTGGTATAAACACCTAGTTGTACTGCTGAGCATGCGGGGAACCTGCATAGGGCGTACGGCAGATTCAGGGACTGGTACGGTAACAAGTGGGAGCTCATGTTTGATCGGAAACGTGTTTTCCTCATGCTACGGTATTTTCTTGATGACATTGGCATGGCGAGTTCAATTTTATCTCAAGCTTTTACAGAACAACTTTTCATTCTTCTTTATGAATACATTAGTGTAATTCATCTATATTTATCTATTATTTTCCATTGTTTACAGTCAGGGAATTCATCATTCTCTACAAAATTATATTACTCGATCCTTTTGCAATCTATTCGAATAGGAAGGACATTTTTTACAACTCAACCGACTAAAATATTTGTAGCTCACGTGGTGCTCAACGAATAACTTACAAGTACCAATAACAACAGGGCAATTAAATCGCTCACTAGTCTTAGGGATTACCACAGGGCTGAAAAATGATTTCTCACATTTCTGAATTCTCACCATTCGTGAAAGCCCTAGAACCTAGAACCACAGACCGAGCAGGATATGAAAATCAAGCAAACTTGAATGAAATACCTAGAAATACCTTAAAATAGGGTGAAGCTTGTCTCAGAGGCTTAGTATCGGAGGAATGACGAGGTAAGAAGGACTTCAAGGATCCTGTTTACCATTATAGCAATGTGAGGTCATAGGAATACTACGGCCATATTAGATAGAAGGTTTCAGAAAAGCGTGAGGTACTCAAAAGTCGCCACGTTTCCTGTTAGTCGATTTTCACGGTTATTACCAGAAGAATGGAGATGGACAACGTGCACAGGCGCTAGAAAATGAAGGGGATGCAATGAGAATGACACTGGAGGGGATGCGAAAGGAAACTACTGACTATTAAAAGTTGTGGAGCCTGTGGGAGTGCTGGCAAAGAGACATAGGTCTCACCAGAACGATCAGAGTTGAGTCGAGCTCATACCTGCTCAGAACCACAGCTAGTCTGAGTAAAATGGCCCATCCAGGACAATAAATTTAACCGCTTTCAAGCTCAGACTAACCAAAAAGTTCGGTTATTAATGAGTTATAAGCAAACACCTGACTAGTCACGTAAAAGCCATCAGCATCAACCTCTCCTCCTTCCATTACTGATACTCGCCGACCAGGGAGATCACCTGAAGGAACAGCTAGCTAGAAGGCCGTTCCGGACCTGGGAAAAGCCACTGCCGATATACATGCCCTCTCAAAAATTCTAGGGCAACCATATTTGAATTCAGAATGGATAGCGCAGATCCCAGAGCTGTTCCTGATTCCACTAACTGAAGCACATCTTTGAGGAGCAATATTGTCCCACAGCGATATATCCGCTGTCAAGGCAGTATTATTTGTCTGGGAGCG
>UZAF01020378.1:7668-18291 GCA_900617895.1 Haemonchus placei | reverse complement strand
GTCCTCAGGAGATATTGTATCGAGGCAATATCTGCGATGACGAAATGCTCTCGCTATATCGAAAAGCAGCGCTTAGGGAAGATGGCTTGAAATTGCTTCCATCGTAATTTGGTGGAGGTGGTGTAGGGGCAAAGCGCACTGCCACACAAACATGGTCCAAGGGCCAAATCGCGGCTCGATACCAGCTCGGGCCAACCAAGCCGTCCATCTCGACGGGTTCGGTTCATCATTATCAGACTCGTCTGAGAGCATAAAAGTACGAATTTTTACATTGGTTAGAAACTGCAAGCTGTTATATAAGCTACATACGGCGTCGGAAATCCCAACGATTCCGATTTGAAACCGAATGGAGGGACGCATCCCTGAAATGAATTGGATAGGGCCAACAAATTTTATACTTCTTTATTCAGTAACAATATAGGACTTCCACTCAAAGGATAAAAGCACGTAGGTAGGGATCTTTTGGAGCTAGCCTTCTGAGTACTTTTGTTACAACAATAAGTGACAAAGTTGACACCTGCAAACCTTAGAGATGGAAGACGGGATATACTCAAGTGGGTTTAATTGACATCAGGACAGTTAACTACGATATTCCTCTCGTCACAAAAATAATGCCAGGGAAAGAATAATAATGCAACAGAATCTGAGAAAGAAACGTATCAGGTCGATTTCAAAAGATTGCATTTCACACAGAGTGAACAATTAGCAGTAGACGCAGCTCGATGATGCTAATTTATATCAATCGGCTTGCTACGGGCATTGGTGAGTGATCACCGACGTGAAATCTGTGCCGCCTCGCCGCAATGGTCGTGAGAAAGAGTCGCGCACAGCGACGCCGCGTACGATTCGCTCTTGCCGCGCACTTTCTCGCCGCAAATGACCCGAATTTCGCAGCCTCTCTTCTCGTCACTATCGTTTGGCTCGACGTGTTCGTCCCCATCATAATCGCATACATCCTCATTATGCTATCACCAATCATGTCGACGACCTCCGCGATTTGCCTAGACGATCCTTGACTTCTCTGCTTTCATTTTCTATAGTCAAGAAGCTTACTTTCAACTTATTTCGTGCGTAGCTCTCATTGGTCTGGGAGGGCGTTTTACTCACCCGCGCATTGTTTAAAAGCCTCAAGTTCATATAAAGAAAGAAGAATGTTTCATGTTTCTGCTCTTGTTCAGGCTGGCCGAGCCACATTGTCAATGCCTGGCTTTTTCTGTTCTAAATTCTTCCAAAAGGAAGTTATTCGATTCAGCTTTTGTGAAAGTAAAGAAACTTGGATCGCCCAACAATTCACGGAGGGTCTGAAACAGCTCAACATCATTGCGTCTTAACTACCTCAATCTGCCTTACGTTCCCTCTCTTGCTTATACGTATTTGACCTAGCCAATTCGCTCAGCATAGCTATTTCATGATGCAAAACCAACCTGATTAATTTAGCAGAGTCAAATGAAAATGACGTTATAGGATTCCCTGTGCATGTTCATTTTTCCCCATCATCTATCAGTTCACTTCTGGAATTTTCGCGAGATAATTAGGCAGCGACAGCGACATACTACCCATCATTGAATCATACGACAGCCACTATTACTGAACGGTAGAAGCAGGAATCGCCACTACCACAAATCGTATTAAACTTGTTTCATTCATAAGCTTATTCGCTTGAGTACTGCTGAGGCTCAGGCCTAACCTAGTTAATCAAAGATAGGTCCGAGGCTCAATACAGGATCCGAGCATCTTATTCTAAGCCGCGGACCTGTTGATTTTGCTTTGAGCCTCCTTTGAAAGATACAGAATATCGTCTTTTGACATTGATCAATCCCGTGCTAGTCTCCTCTGACTGGTTGGTTTTCATAGCTGGATGTCGATTCGGGATTGGAACCCTTGGCCATACGAGGAGATAGTGCGCCCCTTGCCACTCTACTATAATAATTCCTTTGTTGGGCTTCATTCACAAGTAATGGTCCTGTATTCTAGGTGTAACACCGCTAATTACTATTCATAGCTTGCTATCATTTAAATTGACGAAGCACTATTGCGATTTTCAGTTAGACTGGTTCTTTTCACAGTTGGTTGATTCTCCTTCTTACTATTCGAACAGAGCCACAATTTTAGCGAAAAAGTGCGCTGAAATTGAAAGCGAAGTTAAAAGGGATTGGGCGAGCGTAAGGGTGAGGGCTGTACGACAAGTTGAGAATCTGGAGTTTGCGACATCAGTCGGGCGACAAAACATAAAACGGTTTTTGCGCATCCCTCATGGACTAGAATTCGCAAAAGGTGTAGTCCAATACCAGTTTCCCGCTTACCACATAAAACCAGTAACTTGATATCGAGCGATAGCCCGCGATCCCACTTAATCTCGTCATCTGTGACTTAACTCTCTGTGCTGCCCATCATTTGTTCCCAGAACTAGGAAGGAATTAGTGTTTCCCGCTGATCGCTAAGTCTACCTGAATCAACATGGGAATCATGACCGGAACTTCGTCGAGTTGAGAGCTTCCTTTCTTGTGAGGGAAATGTTGCTAAAATAACTTCAAGTTCTTGAAAATTCCTTACTCGATCGCTCAAACTCAGTAGAGGAGAAAAACACATTGCAAAGTCTGACCAACGCATGAAAGCGATTCGGATAGGTTTTGCTATGTGACAGAAGCGACAAGATTTGCTCCGAATTCCATGCCTCGCACAACGTACCAGCATCTCGCCTCGTGCATAGCCACCTGCTTTTTCAGTTCCCATTCAATTCTATGGCTAAACGTGGAAAACAATCTGTAAACCTACAGGATCGTTACCATCCTCACCCATCTCTCCCAGCGATACGACCCCAGTGGTTACTTCCCTCATTTGCTACAGTCGTGGCCTAAGATAAAGACATCTTCAAACGAGAGGTTAGGGCCCAGGCTAGAGCACCTTATGACCCTGGTTCTCCCCCTTTTGACCTTATGACCATGGCTCTCTTCTTGGAAATGGTTTTGCCAGTATGTATGGATACTAATGATGATGATGATGTGAAAATTTAAAAAATGATCCGCTTCTATCTACGGAAACTTTGGGTATATCGATCGATACTCCAGGTTTCCTTTCAGCTTCCGTTGTCGTATGTATCTCTTCTATAATATTACCGAAATCACGGAACGAGTCCGGCTTACCATCATCTTTTTTGTCAGCTCAATTTTCCCGTTCTGAGCAAAAGTAAGCTACTATACAACTGCATGTAAAACTTCATTAGTACCCGTGGACATTCAGCCATCATTAAATCTTGCCAATCAAAAAAAGCTGCTAGCGATTCTGGTTCTTCTAATGTCTACATAGCGGACAAGTTATGAATCTTCGCTCAAACATCTTAAAGCGCACTGTCTACCAAGAACCCTTCACATCCCTTTTCCCACCTGCTGAATCCTTCTCATTTCAAAGTTTTCATGGTCTCTAAACTGGAACGAATCGTGGGTTCTTAGTAAACAATAACAGTATAACAGTATATAATAACAGCTTATGTTCACTGACTGTGGGAAGTTCTTCACGCTTTTTGTGTGTTTATCACATCGAACCCTGTTTATTTTCTACAGTCTCTCTAATTTTGTATATTACGCTCCTTTGAGGAAAGCTTTGCTTAATGCAAGTTCTTTTCCATATTACTCGCCCACTCGCCAATATTCCTTAACTGTTTTTCCAGGTTTTCGGGAATCGTTGACGATTTTCTGAATTCGTGATTTGTTAAAGAAAAAATTTCATAGGCACAGATTTTATATGGAGTGAGGCTATTTCGAACTACAGGAAAAATAAGAGGAATCTGAACCATGAAAAAAACTGGATGTGCCATTTATGGCATTGGCATTTATGTGTTTTTTCGAAAAAGGTACATCCAGTTTCTTTGTGATTCAGACTCCTTTGATTTTTACTGACCGTTTGAAAGGCTTCGCTCTTAACAATTTGTTCCCGTGTCTATGAAATTTGAAATCTGACGTAATACTGGCAGATTTTGCCTCTACAATGTTGAGAGGCTCTCGATAGTTTTCATCTTTTTAAAGTTGGTACAATGTACGGGATCGATTTCTAGCCGGATCCTGCCCTTTAATTGCCTAAAGGAGAGACGATGTTCTCATACTTGAACCTTTTGAAAAGGGAAACCAACTGAGTTTGAAAGAGGACAATCGGTAGAACAAACAGCTTCACAAATTCCACAGAACATTATGCATTGGAGCATACTGTTCTCTTGAGGATTTAGGAAGCAAGGTCCGACCTTGACCAAACGTGTCTTTTTTCCCAAGTTGGCTAAAACGGGCATAAACAACTTTTGAGAAGACTTCAGTAACGCTTTCTATGTTTTCTACAATTTTTTCATCATTTCTGCTTGCAAAATTAGCGAGTATACTTCGGTGCTGAAGGCCTTTGTTTTAACGAATCTTCAAGGACTATGTATAATGAGAAACAGTAGATCGATTAGTCACTAAAATATTGCTTAATGTTGCAAGACAGATTGAACTGAAAGTGGAAAATCAGCGAAATGCCATTCGTTTTTTTGAAGTTGCAGCTGCGCTTGACATTTGTTCATTTCGAAGATAACTACGCAATATACGACTGTAACGTTGAAGCGGTCTTACCGTACTTCGACTGCCATGATGTATTGCTGTCCAGCGCTTGATTGAAAGCTCAGTTTAAGTGGCTGGCCAGCTATATAGGGAAACTATTGCATTTTCAAGGTTTATGTGTGTCATGAAATTTTCGTAGTGATCTCAATCGCTCACGTATCCACAATTCAACTAACTGTGAAGCTTTTGCAGTAAGACTGCTGCTGAGAATCAGCTGACGACAGCATAGACGGCAACCCTGAACAGGATCCCTGCTGACGTTGCGCAATAGATACAGGTGCTTTGGGAGCGATTTTGGGACGTCGACTGTCGACTGGAAGAACTTGTTCCGAGGACGCAGCTACAGCCGCTGCGAGCCACTCTATAGCTGCCGGAGCCAACTTGGTCTGAGGTGACCACGCTGCCATTTTCATTCAGATTTTCATTACCGTTTCATTCTTCTCAGGACACCACAGTTCCTGGCCATTTATTTTGGAATGATCCACATATTATTGCTTTCATTGCTATTATTGGTCAACGCTCAATCATATGAAAAAGACTATTCACCATTGCTTGATGTGAGTAATTTACGTACTGTTTTATATTTTATTTATAGCCGGATACCAGTACTTCTCCCTTTTATTTGACGGGCACTTTCAAAATTTACCTAAGTTATCTTTGTTATCTAGCTACCCGTCTTGAAGGCACAATTCTGGGGTAACTAGTTTTAGACGAATAATGAAAGTGATAGTCCAATATAGTGCAAAACTAAAGAAGAGAATGCGAAAATCGACGAGTAGACTTAGGGATCGGACGAGAATGTGGCCACGAAGTTTGGAAGGGGTAGTTGTACGAGCTGTGTGCCCATTGCGTACAGCTGGGTTCAGTAAGCTGCGTGAGTGAAACGTGTATTCTCCTGCGCGGAAGGTGAAATGTTCTCATCCTCCACGAGGTGAGATCTCGTCCTTCTTGGGTGGTAAGTACGTCGATCGAGCCGGTTTCGGAGGCCCTTCTTACGCCCCATCTAGGCCGTTTTTCGACCCGACAGCGTTCCTCGAGCTATCTTCAGGGATCGAAGCTTTGACCTGAGAACGAATCTCAGAAACCATCTTAAACTTGAACTGTGCCTTTAAGTTAGTAGTCGGCAGTTTCGGCACTTACTATCAATACAACGACCCTAAAGGGGTGGCGAGCTTTGTTAACCTTAGCGAGTAACGGTTCAGGATTCGACCCTCGAAGCAATCGTGTGGTACTGTGTGTCATTTGCCACTGCATCAGCTTCTCCCAATCTGAGATTTTGGCAATTATACTGCGTGGCGATGTAAATGTTTCAGTGAAGGATATATTTAAGTAAATCATAGATGTGTGTACATATGCTAGCTCTTCTGGAACATAGTGTTGCTAGACCCTTACATGACTTTCAAACGAAGTGGGCTCATGGTTGCTGCTGATCGAACACCTGCATTTGAATGAATGCAACAATAAAAGTCATTAGCTCGATACTGCTTACGTTAAAATTGGATTCGATGCATAAGTGAAAAGTCCAATACTTGAGGGAGTAAATAAGGCGATATGTTATTGCACCGTGAGCTATTTTCGTGTAGAATTCTATGCTATGTGGCAAGGCTTCTTAGATCTCCAATGGAATGGGTTGGTCAGGCTTCCTACGCGTATGTGAGACGCTGAGAAGCCCTACTGAGCAGCTTCACAGCAGTATTCGTGAAAGATGGAATAGGTAAACGCTGTTGGTCACATGGCCCCGTTGAAATTAAAGAAAACCCAAATTTTGTTAATGCTAGCCTCTAAAACCTACTTTATTACATAAAAGGTTGTGACAGCGTTCCCCAGTTCTGTCGTGACCGCAGTGTAAATCAGCGCCGACGCTGAGTATGAAGGATTGTGGTTAAAGGGTATTTTGATGAACGATTCGGCGACCTCAGTCATATAAGTCATATACACGGTTACGAGAACCGCTAAGTATACTCGCTATTATGGTATATAACTCATTGTGTAGTATATAATGATAAGTCCACCCAGATCTAGTCATCTATTAGCATTGTACATGTGACTTCACTGCTAGTGAGCACAAGCTGCTTTACTGTTCTATCCACAAAGTCTTACTTAAGTGCGTAATCATGCCCCACCACAGTGAATGCCTTTTTGCCTACTGCTTGTGAAATCTGTCACAATTTCTACAGTTACTTGTTTTCTGAGGAGCAGTATTCTAAAATATCGCTTTTCAGCAAAATACTTCACCCTCTAATCCAGGCATATACCTGAGGTTAATGCCAACAGGCCTAGCTTATATGCGCGAAATTGGTATGAAGGTGGTGAACGATCAAGTTGTAAAGCTCTCGTTGCCCACGATTCGAGAGCGGATTGAAAATGGCGAGGTAAGACAAGTGCGTTACGTTTACTTCATATCATTCTTCACTTCGATATCTGGTCATATCTTTTGATGACATCCTTCACTTATTCATTTAAGCCATATCCATATGAAGTTGTAATGCACAACTTTTTTTTCTATTAGGCTTTTCTATTAAAAAAGCCTTTCACTGCTTTTCGATTAGTTCTGGACGGCCTCTTCGAACATGAATATATTCGTATACACCTGGACTAATTACAATGCCATGACGAGTATCCAAACCCAACTCTAACCAAATCAAATGTTCGTCTCCTTCCCTCACATCCAGATCACGAAAAAAAAGCTTCTCCGAAGGGCTAATAAGTGGAGATCGTTAACTAGCTGTAAGCTTTTAATCGCCTCTAGTGATAATAGGTCCTGTTTGGAGGGGCTTTCTACGACTAGCTCAGCAAAGCGATCCCTTGTGTGGGTGAAACGAGATAATCCCACAGCGCAAAGATTGTAGCGACTTCGATACATTCTTGGTGTAGATCGAGTCGAGTAGGGCTATCCATTCTACCTAGGTCTTCAATGAGTACCTAATCTATCCCATTCTCTCCAACAACTTTGTCGTTCGATTCTTACTCCATGTTCCAATCTTCTCGCCTGCCGACTATGGTGAGCGTCGTGGAAGCTTTCGTTTTTTCAACAATCGACCAGACCTGTCCTATTGATGGCTAGCTAGAGGACATAACTGACGGTAATGATTGGTTCCGTTATGGAACGTCAAGGTGGTGATCAGATACGTGAACCCTCAAGTCTGCTGAGAATTACTGACAGATTGCTTACTCATAGTGTACACTGGATATCGAGTGCTATAGTGAAACCGCCGTGAGATTAATTCGGTGCCGAAGAAATCGAAACAACTTGCTGCTTGATTCAGCGCCCATGAGTGAATGAAGGGAACGTGTTTTAGGCGCTAAGAAACCGCTTCAGTTCACAATACTTGTTTCCGCCGTAATACACTAGTGTCCGGAAAATTTTGAAAAAAATTGGGCAGTTTGTTCAACGAAACGTAAGTAAGCTCCGTTAATCAGAATCATAGCACTAATCTCTCCAACAACGGCAAGAAAATTACGAGGGGAAAGAAGTTAACGAGATGATTCACCGACCGTCTTCCTGAATGCTTTTCGCCTTCCGCCGCTTTCAGAGATGAAAAAATGGTATCTCAAGAATTAAAATCACACGGATGCGGAGTAGCCGTAGTTCTGGAGGTAGTCAGTCATTGCTTGCTCGCGGGTATTCGGACTCTGCCTTCGACAATGGGATTTTGTCCACCACCGGTGCAAAATGAGTGGCCCATCATTTTTCATGGCTTGAATATCCGTACAGATTTTCCGTAAAATATCAGTGCGGGATGAAGTACAATCAAAGCAAAAGCTCTGCTAGAGAGAACGGGCTTTTTCTCCTAGCTACATGAATCAGAGCCGTCGCAATTTGCCTGTTTTCCCTATGACATTCACTTTCCTTCTTGAAGGCACTGTACTTCCTACGTGTCGTTCCTTCACTATCAGAGCGCTTCTGATCCTCACTCGGCATCCGCTTACGGTGAAATGCTGTTATATAATCCTAGGAACCATTTTCCTGGGAAAAATTATAGATGCCGATAAGGAGAGTGAAAGGAAATGAGGAGGACTGTCCCTCAAGAATAACTGTATTTCTAGGAACCATTTTCCTGGGAAGTTCTCTAGATCCTAGAGCATTGTCGCACTGGGAATAGAACACCAAGGATGCAATTCATGAAATCGTGCCATTATCAAAAAGCAGCAGTCCTGGGTTTCATCTCCCAACCCATCTCTTTCTATTATCATGTGATTCACACTGTTCATTGCGTTCGCTGGTTCATGGAATCGTATTGAATCGCCAAAGCTACCCGTTGGTGCGCTTTTCTGAACCCAACACAGGGAAGGGAGAACATCGAACAGTAGTTCATTAAAAATCTCATTGCACCGCTGCTTCAATTAGGGACTGGACCGGCGATCAAACTGCAGTAAGGTTTCGAGAGTCAAAGTTTCTTCTATCTATCGTGTCAAGCTTTTGGGCAAATCTGATGAGTGTATTTACTAGTTTTCGGGATACCTCCACCACTTTTCCATCTTCCATGTGGAACTTGAATACGTACTAAGCTCTTAATCTCGAACTCATCTAATGCTGAACGCTATGAGTTGCTTCGACTCGACCAGATCATGCAGGGCATCAGCCATTTTTTTGCTTTTGTTACAGCTATCATTGTAGGTAGCAAATGAATAGCATTTGAAACAACTGCTATGTTGGATGTTAGTCATATGCGCGGCGCATCCATTGGTGTTGTATGTGAACATATTTACGTAGTTTCTAAGATTGAAGAGAAGTTCTTTCTAGGTATTCATCTACAACGCTCGTATCTCGAAATACTGGCCACCTCAAGAATACTCGTTAGATCTCGTCGAACCGAACATGTTCCAGTGGAGCATGTCGAAGATGCATATTAGGTTTGTGCTCAAGCTTTCTTCATTCTGTCAGTGTTCTATGTCGGACTCGTAAAGTTCGTTAATGCTTTGAGAATTTTGTAAAGCTTATTCAAGAAGTATAGGAAGGGAATTCAGTTACAATGTCACGAGTCATAGCGTGCGATCCGCACAGCTGCTTGTATATTTTTTGTTAAGGCGTTGTATTTGATACGTATAAAAGAACCGTCAAACTCCATAAGCATCTGCTGACATCCATTGAGGGTCAACCTCAAATCAATAAGATGGGGATAGAGACATTTTCAAACATGCAGGGAACAATACAACAGTTTGCTCAAACTCGAGCAAATAAATCAGACGTTCCAAAGCGTTCGAATAACGAACTTTCGAGATTGTTTTTAAATGGATTTTCTATATCTTATTTTCATAAACGGTTGAACCGCATACTGAAATGGGGAGCGAGTCCATAGCGTTTTTATATTTCCTTTATTATTTATTTTTTATACTTCCTTGATGCATAAGTGGTGTGGTGGCAAGTGGCGCACTTCACACACGCATTGTCACATGTTCGAATCCCGGATCGATATCCGCCTAGGCCGACCAGGCTTTCCATCTCTCCGGGGTCGGTTAATTGGTACCAGACATGTCTGGGAGGATAAAAGCACTGAATTGTACATCGGCTGACCATCGCAAGTCATTGTATAGGCCACATACGCGTTCAACACGCCACTACGATTCTGAATGGAGATCAAATGCGGGGGCGCACCCCTCACATGGAATTGACTAACGCCAAAAACTTTATCCTTTTATTCTTCAACTTCTTTAATATTTCTTTGTTTTACTACGGTTTCTTGCTGTTTGGAGAAATGTGAAATCTGTTATTTTTTCATTCGATAGAGCTGTTTCTGCTCTACGAAACCGTGCCCGTAGTCTTTTTCGAGTAAGTCTATTCTTAACTACTTTTTAGGCATAGAAATGGAATACACGGGAGGTGAAAATCGATATTGTCGAAATCCGCTCTTCCTCTCTCTTCATAAAGCCCAAAACTCTACTCAAGCAGACCAGGACATTCGCATCCTACATAGGGTCATACGAACGTATCATAGGTGATTTCAGAGCACGAAAATGGCTTGCAAACTTCGAAAATGGCGATTTTGACCTTGAAATCTGAAGAAAACTATGATCATGAACTGTGTTTGGGGGGGGGGGG
>UZAF01020376.1:0-18302 GCA_900617895.1 Haemonchus placei | reverse complement strand
CCTTGGTTTTTTTTTTTTGACGATAATTGATTGTTGGAGGAATAAGTGTCCTCAAGGCAGAATTGTTCCATTTCTCAGTATTTCTTCTTGTGTAAAAATTTGGTGGCAGATTGGCATACTATGACGATTTCTCCCACCATCCTGTTTCTACATTTTTCTGCAAAACGAGCGTGTCGGGACCGCCTGCTCTTGTTCTTAATTCATGTTCCGATGTGAAGTATATATCCACTATTGGATAATATTTTCCAGGGTGATGTTTCGAGGCCCGAGTGCCATCCTAGCTCTTCCTCGATTATGCCGCTGTGTGTCATCTGTTCCAGTAGCTGCACCCACTACAAATGCAGGAGGATTTAGGTTTGTTTTATGACGTTATCTTATTTCATTTATATGTTATTTCAATTAATTTTTGAATTTTTGCCATGTGAAATTATTTCTGAGAAATTTTATTCTTTCCAGTGTTGTTGTTTAGACGTAAAATTGAACAATGGGTGGAAGCATATGAGGATTTCATTGGCATTAAGGCCGTCAAAGAGGCTCAAGCTGGAGTTATGACGGTGCGTTTCATGAGACATTCCACTGTTATATTTTGACATTTTTCAATCTTTAAGTGGGAAGAGAAGCTCAGTCTCGCCCAAGTGGCACGAAGGGAGAAGCAGGCAGAAATCAAAAGTTTGCAGTCTCGACTTAAGGAAATTCATTCGGAACTCGATCGAACAAGCAGAGGCGAAGACAGGTGGTGCTTTAAAGGAGTGTAGCAATTTCCTTTTTTATTTTGCAATGATTCTGCAAGAGTTTCATATCTTATGTTTTTTGTTAGACGGGAAACTTCTCAGGCTTAGATAGGACACAACTCGAAAAATGTCGGTTCCCACTGGGCACCTTCCTTTTCCAATCCTCCACAGTTGTTTCACTTCGAGTTACATTTAAGCTTAGTTCGATAGCTTTAGGCTTTTGACGGAGTTTTTCATCTGAAATATTAGTGATGAATGACAAAAGTTTGAAACCAAGGTGCTGGAACTGTCTGCAGAATGGAGTATGAGTGATCCCTTCAGGTTGAGTCCCCGTCCTAATACTTTCTTTGGCATAAGGGGGAAAAGTTCGTGTTTCTCATGCAGATAACTGAGCCTCCACTTTCTATCAAAGTTTCTAGATTTCCTGGACCATAAATCTAGAAAGTTTCTTCCCTTCGCTAAAAATCGATAGGATGCCTTCCCAAAAAGATCATTTGCTTTCATTCATGGGCAGACATTTTCAAATGCTTTTAATTCAATTGAAGTCCAGTATTTCAAACAATTCATGCTTTCTAATGTCAAATCGGCTTCCATCGATTGTGTCCATTCAGATATCTCCACCTGTTGACTGAAGAGCATGCTGCTATCAAAAAAGAACGAACATTACTCGAAGAATTTGAAGGCTTGGAAAACGCTGAGCGAGAGGCATTTCATCAGTTATCGAACCGGTTTGTTCTCGTTCATGCTCTAGAATTTGTTGTATTCATCATTTGTCGTTTTACGACTTACGTGAAATTTGTAAAAGCTCTCTGATTTTTTTTTCTAGAGTTCGTGCTTCTCACGAACGGGAACGAGAGCAAACTGAGAAAACGAAATGGTGGTCAGTGAGTGCTTCACTCATAGGCGCGACATTAGGGATCATTGGAGCCACAATAAGTAACTACTCTTTCTTCCTTTTACTTTTCATAGTTGTGCGATTTTAAAACAGTGAGCTGCCCAACAGCTCACTTTTTGATAGCTAGCTTCGCAGCACTCCTGAGATTTATCATATCTAATCCAAGTGCTTCAGGTAATGAAGTAAGAATGCGGCGTTTACGAGAGATGCTCCCCATTGGTGGTGCCAAAATGAGTGAAATGTCTCGGCTTGTTGCAGAGCAAAATGCTAAGGTTCCCTGATTTTCTTTGCGTTCCCTGTTTTTCTTTGCTTTTTGGCTTTTTCTTCATAAACAAAAGCGTTACCTCTTGTAGGTAACGAGCTTCATAACGGAAATGCGTGACCTCTTGAGACTGGATAGTATCAAAATTGAACCCTCGAAGGGTTCATATGAAAATGTCAGTGATGAGAAGGTGATGACTCAAACGTGTAGAACAGCATTTAGTTTTTATTTCCGAAAAAGTTTTCACGTACTTTAAAGAGATTCCCATATTCGGTGCCACATTCAGGTCATAGCTGCCATTCGCGAAGAAAATGCTCGTCTTTCTGCTCAAATGGCCGAACTAACGCGATTGGCTCGTCTTGAAGCTAGCCTCAATGCCGATCCTAATGCTGTGGTAGGTTTTGCTTAGTTTTCTATGAAGGTCAGATCGGCCCATCGCGCTGAATTCCTGAAAATTTGTCAATTTCACGCATCGTTCCTGTTTGATGGTGGGAGACAAAAGCTTTGCATCAATTTGTCTGTTTGTCTTCTATTCATCCAAAGGATATACCTACCTTGTTCAATTTCTCCCAACAAACCCCATTGTTGTGAGGACCGTTACTTAGGAGTCGTTTTGAGCCTAAGTAGGACAGTGAGGCTGATCTTATTCAAAAGGAATAACAAGTTTCCCCGTATCCCATTTTATTCAATATTTTAAAAATTCCAGGTCTATATTGGAAGCGACATGGAGCGGCTACTCGATCAAACTGAAAAGAAGCTCGAGTCGAAAATGAAACTGCAAACGCTGCTTTCGGTGGTGGCACTCTATGCAGCTATAGGAGTAGCAATACCATTGTTGTTTGCCGCGTTCAGAGGAGGTTAACCTCCTCATAGGTATCCTTGCTTTCACAGACTCATTGAATGTTCAATATGTATTTTTTCACTAAGCTGAAAAATTTGTAGAATTTGTTAGAAGTCAAGTAAACCGATAGTGACGGTGAAGAGCTGCCTTTCTGAGGTGAACTCTACATTGGTCTATTCATAGTAACGGGTATTTTTCGCTTGTTTTGTACAGTTTTATTAGTTAAATTTAGTTCAAAGAATTAGGAACTTTTAATAAATATGCCAACAATTTCTCTAAGTTCTAAAGGTTGTTCAACATAGTGGACGGATAATTGGGATTGAAGATGCTGGCGAGTAAAGAACCTTTTCCTTACAAATGAAGTGAATACCTTGGACTAAGTCGAAAAAAGGGGGGAGAGGGGGGGGGGGGGGGGGGGGGGGGTGAGCAGTTAAGAGATCGAGGTTCCTTACTGGAAGAGTGCAGGTCTTTCAGAAACTGGAGCCAGTAAGAATATCTCTTTGCGTCTTTTTTATGCCATCTGGTGGAACCCACTACCCACTTAAGGTAGTTCAATTAGTGAGGTATATTGGCATAAAAAACACGTGAGTCAGGTCACGAATGTTTAAATTGAGTTATCCCCATGTATGTTTAGAACCCAGGTATTTACCTTCGAGTAGTGAAGTCCCAGTAAAGTTCAGTTTTTCTTTCGTCGAAGTTTCATCATACGAGCAATGACGATATTATTAGCCTCATCTCAGCACCATATGTCGTCAATTACAGCCCTCTGAAAATTTACTGTCTTCAGATGTCCTTCAATGTGACCGGTTTGCTAATTTTTCGTCGGTCGGTTCAGTTCAGTTCGGGAATCCGCTCTGTAGGTAATTTTCAATGGAAAAAAGCTGGCGCAAAGACGAAGGCTTGCTCAAAACTAGGTGGCTTCGGTTGTGTTGATGTACGTTAGGGTGGGACGACGTTATGTTTGAAGGATTTGGTGATTCATTTGGGAATGGTGGTTGAAACTTTCAAATAGCTGCCTCCCTCAACGTTTCTAGAACATGGTGAAGCTTTGTCAGAGAAAAGAGCATTTACAGCGGTCCTGGTAGTGCTTGGGTTTGACAGGTTCTAGCCCAGATACCCCAGATAAGGCGCCTATAGGTAGGTATGATTTGCCGTTTTATTTGCGTTTTCCATCTCAACAAAACTAGCAAATAGCAGGAATTTAAAATAACTTCCCTTCAATAATAAACGGACAAAAAGGTAAAAGTTCAAGAATGTGCATGAAATTATAAATTATGATTGGAATTTTGATTGTTTATTTTGATTGTTTTCAATTAAGCATGTTCAAAACCTGATCTCATGTCCATGTTTTTTCTCTCTACCTCAAGAATATTCGGCTTCACCCGAAATAGTAAACAGTATAATTGGGCACCTATGTGTAGGCCTATCTAACTATGCCTGCCCGAACCAACAGTTTTTTGCTTACTGCTTGCAAATATTAGGGACAGTATGCATGAAGAGCCTCTATGTGGACGAGGTTATGACGATGAGGGAGTTATTCGGACGAGTTTCAGTCGCTACAAAGCGGCATGTGTTAGCTACTAACCAGCTGACTGCAATTACAACAAACACGCTCCATTCCGAATGATATTAGCCTCTACGAAGCCGCTGAACACGTCCTTTCTCGGGAGTGGGTGTCGAGAACGGTTTTGCAGCCCTCATTGGCCCCTTCACAGCGTCCTCCTCTATGCCTCTCTTCGATCTAATACAATGAGCATTCTCCTTCTCAGGATACATAGATCTTTACCATTTAGGAATTTCCGAAACCGTTTCAATCGTGACCTATGTCTTTAAACCGTCAGCACCGCCTTTTCCTGCTAAAATCGACATGTAGTGGTGGATTCCTTTCGAATACAGTGGGACAACACTGTTTGAGCGGCCCCCTCTCGAGATTTCTAGGTGCTGTATCATTTCGAGATTTCTCGGTGCTATATCATTTCGGAAATCGAAAATCGGAACAAAATCGAAATACCATTTGCTGTGCCTTACTAGGAACAAAGAGCGACTAAGAGAGTGGTTTTGCAACTAATTATACTCTCGGGACATCCATGGCGTTGTGAAGAGGTAAACCCGCTAGAGCCGTTGATATAATTCATGGCGTACGGCCCATCAAATAATTTCGCTGTGCGAACGGGGTCGAGAACCAGGCCGCCACCGCGGTGGTTTTGTAACGGATTGCCGTTGTGAATGGGCGCCGTCAAAGTCATCAAACCGTTCCTTTCAATGTCGGCCGACCTTCTGTTTGAAAATTTACTAGCTTTCATTTATATAATGGATTTTCCCCAATCAAGCCCTCATCTTTACTCTGTCGTTCTCAGAAGTTGAGATTTCTGGTATTTTCATGATTTCGCTTAGGTAATGGTGAGTTTTTAGTTTTATGAGACCTCATTATGAGGGTAGCACTGGTTAGACCCAACAGGGTTCTTTTCGACTTGAGTGGACTCAATCGTCAATTGCTATCTACATTGATCTCAATGGCTTTTGAACGGTTCTCGTATGTTCACGGTTGATACTCCTCATCACTCTCCTTTTCAGAAAGTCCAAAACGAATGATACCGGGCGACACTGCATAGTACCTAGACTGAAACTGGGGATTAGGCTTGTCATCTCCCAGTTCGCCAAGCGATGACCGTTTCAGCTACGGGGACTATGAACAGCCAAATGCTGTCCAGCGGGACCTGCCCTAATGACAGCCCGCTACTCTTTTTCCCTCACTAGCGACTCTCCTCCTCCCCCCTCATGAAATTCATGCCTCCCCTCATCACAGAAGTTATTATGATATTTCGATTAATCTTCATTTTTTTCTTCTTGAATTTTGTCGAACATTATTGCTAGCTGTCGTATTGTTGTAAAGAACCACTTGTAATATATAGGTAAATAAAAATGAATGTAAAATTAGGTCCTTAGGTTTTTTTGAAATCAGTTCTACCTAATTATAAAACCAGTAGGTTCGTTTCTGTAGTAATGGGTCCTTTGATCAGTTTGAACCGCGTGAAGGTGCATGACACTTTGACAAGCTTGTTACCCGAAGCTCTGAGCAGCTTACTGGGATCAAACGCATGGCGCATCCAGAAATTAGGTCAAGGGTAATGTCGCTACATTCTTCAATAAATAGTCCAGTACAACAATTTAGGGTGAATCATTCTCACTGAACGGCTATCATTTAGCTACTGCAGAAATTTAAAGCCTCAATCGAAAGCACTCGAAACGAGGCTGCTTGTAAAATGCATGGCGCGAATCATATTCCCGTACTAAATATCTTTTCGGGACCGGAACACCTTTACAATTTTAACAGGTTCATTTTATTTCTATATTCAACTTCCTTGTTTCTGAAACATCACAGTCATCTACAGGTTCGAGTAAATAATTCCAGCCGATAGATGGTTTTCAAGAGTTCCAGCCTATAGATGGTTTCCGAGAGGTTCCCCTAACGTCATGAGCTGCAGGGCTACCTAGTAATCATGTCTAATGCTTTTCATATAACTGGGTTAATTTGGACTAAAAAATATAATTGTTCTCATATTGCAACTCCGAAGATTTTTTGGCTCATGATAGAATCCAGATAGCGGTCACAAGAGTTTTCTTTTTTTGGAAGATCACTTGTAGCAAGATTTGTCTAAGAAGATTTCATGAATTAGGAACTGGCCCAAATAGAAAACAATTTAAACTTCCTAAAATATTTTTTTCAACAGAGTTCACAGCAAAGTGGGATACGTAATGAAGTTCTTGACACTCATCCATAGGTATCCTAAATAGTTCGAATTCAAGTCTCCCTGGCAAGATGGTAGTATAGACAGAAATTCGGACAGTAAAGAACCTTGGTTGATGAAAATTACGTGGGTACAGTGTCCCCCACTAGTATTATTGAATTTTCACGTCAACCTGTAAAATTGACTGGGAGATGGTAGGCTATCAAGCAGCCGAACGCTTTGCGGTCGTTAACCTCGAATCGGTCCATTGTACTTTGTTGTTTGTTCTGTAATATTTATTGTTGGTACGCTTATTAGGTCAACCTCGAACCAGTCTCCCAACTGGGCACGCGTCCTTGGGGCTCTGAGTCTTCGCTACGCCTATTGTCGGACTTCTTAAGATACATTACGATTTTTCAGGTGTTTCTAACGTCAATAAAAGACAAT
This sequence comes from Haemonchus placei, assembly GCA_900617895.1. Classification (NCBI taxonomy): domain Eukaryota; kingdom Metazoa; phylum Nematoda; class Chromadorea; order Rhabditida; family Trichostrongylidae; genus Haemonchus; species Haemonchus placei. Next base: position 11,398 of record UZAF01020376.1, on the reverse strand, counting down.
GTCAACGATTACTTATTAGGCTCATCGTCAACGAAGCAGAAGCCTGAGGGCCTTGTTAAAGCATCGAAATACACCGCGCCTTTGAATACACTGCCTCTTCACCTCTACGCTCGGTCCAAGTTGTTTTGATGATAACTAGACAGTTTTATGGGTTCAAAGTGACATCAGACGGACTTTCATTATGAATGAAACCCTATTCTGTCCCGTATAAGACCCATGCTTTGCGATTGGCAGCCGATGTGCAAGCCAGCGATTTCATGCTAGGAGATTCCAACTGACCGCCTTGCGGCTTGGTCGGTTCAGGCGAAGACTCGATCCTTGATCATGCATGCGATAGTGCGCCTTTTGACGCCACACCATCCGTCATGAAGATCACCCTTGTCGACTTTATTACACATACCAACATACCATAATAATAGCAGATGCTATACTTTACTGTAAGAGCTGCAAAGTTACTGTAATAGTAATTGATTGACGCTTTTCCCGCTAGCATCGCATGGAACTGCTCTCTTGGATCGATTGCTACCTAAAGCATCCACATGATGCCAGCAGAATTGTACTGGACTCTTATGGGAGGGTTTACAATGAACTTGTAGAGAGACTGAGCCCCTGTGAGCAACTTTATGGGCAACGATTGCATGGCGCATCCCTAGAAGAGGTTGACTAGGATTAACAACTGATCATGAAAATTACTGAGAAGTTTTGGTCGGAAAATTGCGGCATCGTGGATTTATGGAACCTGTTGCGGCGGATTGGTTTACGGTTTAGACTTTTCGACTCATCACACCGCGTCATAAATGTCTTGGGTTGAAGGTTATTGGGTCGTAACCTTCACAGTGAAGAGCAGAACGTCATCATAAACGTTATGCTTTTCATTTTCTCATAATAGGTCGTCCATTGAACGAAATCAAGCGAAATCGGTTGAATGGAATTGGTCGCGGACTTCAAGCGGGGCGCTAGCCAGCCTCTTCCCCTTTTTACCGTCTTCATATTGCCCGTTCTCACTTGATTACCATGACCATCATCGCTTTTTAACCTTTTCCCAGGAAATCCCTCAGAACTATCCTCAAAATCCCTAATGCTAGCATTGATTCCAATGTCGAGAAGGAGGCTGATCAATAGTATCCAATCGGATCGAATCTCGTCCAAATCAGCCACGCATGTAATCTTATGGCCTCTTCATGCCAGAGACATCAGACTGCACTGAAAAACTCTTTGCAGATCATCAGCACTCTCTTTACCACACTCTTTACCCCAGAACACTTCCTTCAGTAATCAAAGGGAATTATAATTGCTTTCTTCATTAAAAAGTAGAAAGAAATGTTTTTTGGCAATGTTCAGTTCTGCTCTTGGGATGTGCCATGCATTCAACTTCCTTTCAAATCGCAGTGGCGTTTGAGTGGGAATTCGGCTTATATGAGAAATTGGTGGGAGCAGGCAAGTACAAGTCAGCGCTGTCATCCTGCACGAAGAGCCGGGTCAAACAGCTCCAATGAGATGGAAGGTTTAGTTGGCCCAGACGGCAATGAGCCTGGATTTGTTAACCGGAATGGATCCAGTAGAAGATCCACTTCCGGTTAATAAATCCGAGCTCACTACCTTGACCCTCCATTACGTTTTGGATTCATACATTTTCCTGCACTTAGTACTTCTACACGAATCAGAACAATCGAATTTGACAGTTAACTTTTTTATGTTAATGAAATTCTTCAATTGTACCTTCTTAGAAACGTAGGGTTAATATAGGAGAACGTTTTGGGAAGAAAGGCAGAGCTGCTAGAAATGTTGTAACTTACCATCACAACGTGTCCAGTGATAATTGATATTCACTTGTTTATCTATTCATTTATTTACTTATTTATTTATTCTATATTGCCACAAAATTTTATTGATACGAGGTAGTCACTGGAACGGCGGAATACAACTAATTCTAGCCCGATAAACCTCGTGTGCATTCGATTATAGCGGTCATGTCTTGGCCCAATAAAATGTGAACTAGTCATACAGCCTAGATTACGGGCATAATAAATACTTCGGGGATTCCTGAGCCAAAATTCAAGGTCAGAGGGGGAAAGTAATCGGCAATGATTAATCCTTTTGGCATTCGCATCCAAATTTCATTCGAAATCATCAAAGCGTTTAATTCTATTCATGACCTGTGCGGAGGTCTGATGTTGACCCTGAGATATCCAGCATCCTAAGCCAAGTATGTTCCGATCTGTTCACAGGATTTTCTAGAAAGGCTTGTTAGCCTTAGCCTAGGAAAAAGCTGTCACTAAAGGTATCGGGCTTCCTCAGTAAGATGATGCTAGGGAGATCCTTAATTTGTTACGCCATTCTCTGTGATGATCCAGAAAAAAACTCGAAGGCAAGGCGTATACCAAGTCAGGGAGTGGATGGTTAGCATCTATATTCTCATAGTACTCGGGGCACAACTACTCTTTGAGATAGTTCGGTGTAGTTGACTAGATCTCAGAACGGTAGTAGGTCTATGTAGCCCACTCAATATTGGAATTTTTAACCCAATAATTATTTTGATAGCCCGGCTATGTACTGCAACTAATGCCATTCAATCATTAGGATCGAATGCGGAACATCGTGCAGATGGCATGGCTGCAAGTTAGTAGTGCGGTGTAGTGCCAAGTGGCGCACTGCCACTTTCACTTGGTTCAAGGACCGAACCTTGGATTGGTACCCACCCGGTTGACCAAGCCTTTCGCCTCTTTCTTCGAGATCTGCCAGTTGGTACTAACCTCGTCTGAGAGGATGAAAACACTGACTTGCATAGCGACTTGTCATCGTAAGCCACTGCATAAACCATTTACGCATTCGAAACGCTACAATGATCCTGAACGAAAGTCGAATGCTAAGGCTCACTCCGAAAACGTGATTGATCAGATCTAAAGAATTCCTCCAGTTTAGGCCACCTCTCAGAGCCTGCCTCTCCCGTTAGAAATATTAGGTTGATGCATAATTATTGCGGATTTTTTCGCGGCTTTTTTACTCTCGATAGAATTTGAATATTGAGCTCGGGGTTTTTTTAGAAATGATCTGCTTGATTTCTCTATAAAAGTGTACTTAGGAAACCATCCGCTATTAGCGAAATTAGGCTCTACTACTTCGAGAAAGTTCGGAAGTGGCAGAGTCATTCCGCGATCTCAGTAACTTTTCGGCGATGGAACAACCAGCCAAAGCCAACCAAGAANGTCGATTTGGATGACTTGATGGCCGATGTCAAGGCGTGGATCGCCCTCGAGGATCAGAATTTCTTCGCTTTTGAAATCCGACTATCTAGCCAATGGAAAGCAGTGCTTGACGTAGGTGGTGGATAAGTCTGAAGTAATTATTTGGACATGTTATTGTTCAGTATTTTTATCGTTTCGCTAAATAAAATTCGTTGACAAAAATCCGCAATAATTATGTATCAACCTAATACATAGCTTCTGCCTCCAGAAACATTTTGCTAAGGTTAGCTCATGCCCACTTTGGATAAAATTCCATAAAGCAAGGTCTAATCAACAAAGAGGCGTCAGATACTTACATATATATTGAAAAACAGCATTCATAGCTAGTCTCAATCAGCCATAAGAGCTTCTTCTTTGAAGCTTGTCTTTTCGACTTATTGTAAGGGCATTTACCAACCCGTTCTGAGAGATGCGCCCTAACACTCAACTTCCCTTCAGAATGGAGCGGCGCATTGTCGGTCTAAGTCGGTGCTTTTACCTCCCAGACGAGTCTGACATCAATTGACGGCCCTGAAAGGATTGAAAGCTTGGTTGGCTTGCCACTATTCCACCCCGCGCTTCTTTGAAGCCGAAAAAGAAAACTGCTTTTTTCAAGTCTGGTACCATTTCTATAAGTGATCGCAATCCTGTATGACGGACTCATCATGAACTTTCGTTATGAGAGCGTCAACTTTCCTTCCCTTTCCTATTATTGGAGTACTGTCCGTCAAAATCATCTCTCATGCTACATATTTACCAAGGTGACATAGCCTCCTATGTGGCTATTTTAAATGCGATTTTACTCACTAGACTACTTCTGTCAGGTTGGGACTTCAGTCAATTAGGCATACCCTGCTATCTTGTGCTTCCCGTGGAGCATTCAAGATTCCTTAGGAAATCTCAGATGATCTCCCTTTCTCTTTCTAAAAAATAACTCTTGAAAAAGAAATCCAAACCGTCCGCTGGGCTGCATGGAATTCCTATGCCCCTGAAAAGAGAAAGAGGCCTAAGAAGCTCCTTTGAATTTGTGATAGGCTTGCCTAGGAACCCACCGAGTGATTGAGATTTGCGATACAAGCCTGGAAATCAGATAGTAGACTACATTGGACTACTGTAACCATACCGTACTCACCCTGAAATTACGACTATTCTCTGCAATGAAGTGCAACTCCACAGGGTCTGCTTGTGTTCATACACTTGGTCTTAGGCTAAAGACGAAGTGCAACAGAACTCGACCCGAATACATCCCAAAAAGACTTGCAACGTTCGACAAGGTCAAAATCGGCGGCCGGCTGAGTGTTTCCGTTTCATACATGGGTTCCCATGGCGTTTTTGACGAGGGACGTGTTCGTGCCTCGCCTCATGCCAGGCGACCCTCGAAAAAAGTGCTCATCGTTTTGTACACGTCCCATAATGTTGTCACGAAATTCCACGAACAACTTGACACAGTAAGTAATAATTGTGAAGCGCTCCCACAAACGGTGGTGTTCCTGGTTTTTGTTCCCCGATGTAAAGAAGTATCAGAAAAAGGATTCTGTACATAACCTGTCGGAAAACTCGATCCTCCTACCCGTTCCCATTGTCCTTCCAAGCGAGTTCGGAAGAACGAATTCCGAAACAAATTCCAAGATCTTAGTTTGCGCCTCCGTTTTTCTTTTTAGGATGGATCGAAAACTACGAATTTTCAGTGGTCAATATGTACCCCTTCGAAAGTAGATCCCCGTAAGGGCACATCACAAAGGTTTCCCAGGTGGATGCCGTTTTCGCTGACCTATTTATACCTTTTGATGGTTGCTACTTATTTGTACGGAAGATAACTAAAGCTAATTACCGACCTTCTTTCACTTCCTCATTTCACTTTTAGACGAAAAGTGAATGGCAACCAAAACTGTCAGTTTCTATTGCATCATTCGATAAGAGCACAAGGCGAGTCCACAGAGTTTCCTTATAGGGAAGTTCCCCTGGCAACCAATGGGTACCTTCGGTGAATAGGCTTGCAGGTACTGATTCTAACCAGCATACATTACCTTGTAATCCTGCAGTGGGCTCGAACGCTTGTAGAATAATAGGAATGAAATCTAGCTAAGACATAACACTATTCAAGCTTCAAACTCCAAAAATCGTGGTATCTAGTTGCGAGGGGTAATCTAGGCCCATGTCGGTTCGGTTCACATCTACTTCGACTCCCCTACGCCTCTAGCTAGGTTCAAGGGCCGAATCAAATTTGTTCCTAAAATCTACCAGGGGTATCAACCATTATTCCTCTTACCATTATGGGGAGTCTATGGCTCCGGAGAAGGTCATGTGGATCATTGTCGTTGCGAGAAGCGGCTTAGCTAGGCTCTGAGAAGGGTTTAAAACCTGTTCGACCACCCATTACTTCAATTCAATTCTCCAAGAAAGGGCGTGTACAGCTGCCTTGTACGAGACATTGCTCTGCAGCGACTGAAATCTCGTCCATGTATACTTTTCGCCGTCAAACCCGCTCTAACCTTCGATGAAAGCCCGATGAAAGCCTTATATTTCGAAACTTGTGTTGAACTCCTGATTTTCTTCTCCCATCCAATGAACGATTCTGCCTCAACTCTACCCTCCTAAACCTGACGAAGGTACATGGAATGGTCCCAAACTGTGCCTTTGGTGCTGACTATGCACCAGCATCGACGGATTTCTTCAGTTTAGCGCCTTCTTGATGCTTGCCCTGATGACAAATCGAAAACTATAGAACACAGCAACAGTACAGTCCGCCCCATGTCGTAAAAAAACGACAAAACAGCTGATTCTGACCTAATCGGTTCATGTTTCTGTCGATGTTTCATGGAAACCCCGGGGACTGCGTTGGCGCCACGGAACGATGCCAATAGAGACGTGCGCACAACACGAAAAACCAGCTGTGCAATGTTTTATTGTCGAATGTGAAATGTATACTTTTATGCTTAAAATTCATCCCGGCGCTTATTAGGCATCAGTCCGCCCACTTGGAAACCAGAATCTCGTTCCACTTACAGCTCAGCTAGTTCTCTTTCATCTGGAAGGGATCTAGATAGGACCTACTTTAAGTAGTTAGCCACCGGATGGTTGTCACTCTCGTCTTGACTTTGTAGACATTCCACTAGAGCAGTTTGCGGGCTCAGAATTGGACTGTGTGCCAGAAGTCACCCCAAGGTAGCGCCGCCGACAAAATTTGTCGTGGGAAGCTTAGTTAGGGGAAACGGCAAGAAGTCCCGTCAAAGCCGTCCATCATCGTCGAAAAGGACGATTGAGATGGGGGATTCTGAAAAGACAATCTATTCTCCATTGGTTCAAAAGGAAGAAAACTGTAAGTTACCATAAGCAAGCCCCTTTTCCGCTGTTGAACTGGGCCAAGATGTCCGAAGTGTTAGCTTGAACAAACGGGATTTGGACGAGTTTTCCGCTATTTATTCCCGGTTGAATTCCAGTTGAGAATTCATAGCTCACCATACTTCGAGGATTATGTGTGACGATGTACAAAAGCGCAAAATACAGCTGCTTCACCACTACCACCACAGTATTTGGGTGTGAAACCTTTTGGGGAATGGACCTTGCAAAAAGGACATCGAGGGCCTTTTCGTTTCGATCCACAATATCGGCACAACTTCTGCAGTTGCAGACCGGTTTACTTTTCTAAGAAGAAAAAATGCTCCCACACACTTAATTGCGGGACGTAATTTTGAACCTAGAAGCGAGCCTCATTACCTTACAATAGTAGCTGAACTGGTTGCAACATCTACCTTGACAATTGTGGAGCTACTCATAAGTCCAAAAACCAGGAGTGGCAGAAAAGAAGGCCTTTCTCCCACAAGTCAAGCCATTATGTTNTCAGTTGAACACTTCGTCAACGACAAAAGACAAGGTCTTTCGATGTAACTCACGCCCATTTTTCATATTCCATTCAGAATCCTGGTTACCTTTGAAAGCATATGGGGTCTGAGTGCTTTGCAGTGGCCAGCCGATGAACAATTCAATAATTTTATCTTCGCAGACGAATCTGGTACCAAATAAGCGCCCCTGGAGGGATGGGCAGCTTGCATGGCGTGAGATTCCAGAGAGTTCGAGATCGGTCCAGAGTGCACGTTGCCGACTGGGCGGATCCTAGAGCGCCATATGCAATCACCCTCAGACCACCCTTGAAGGCAATGGCTGCTTCTTGGAGATACAATTCACGATATTTTTGTGGTATCAACTTTTAGACAAATCATGAGAGTGAGGCTTCAGGATAGGGCAAAAGTGCTGAAGGAAAGGCGAGGCAGTAAGGTCTGAAAAAGTAGCAAATTTACGGATTGGACAAGAATGTGACGACTCAAGTTGCATCTAAGGAGTATGTTGGCTCCAGTAGGCCGCCTGCCCGGTGCAAATGATGCAACCTTCACAGCTTCCACAACGCCATGAAAACTCGTCCACCTTTGGGTGTGTAGGGCGGCTGACCCGTTTTTGGAACCCTCATTACACCCTATCTGGTCTACTTTCGACCGGACAGCGTCCCCTGTGCAATTCTTGGGAGTCACATGTTCATCCTAGAGAGGAGTTTCAGAAGCCAGAAGTTAACTGTGCCCTTATGCCCTATTCGTTCGCTCTGATTTGTGGTCTCTGCCTTCCCCCAAACTCAGCATGGCTAGTCTCACAGTAGGAATGCGCTCCATCAAAGCAGTCAGCGATGCTGCATCCGTCGTTGCTCTGATTAGGCGAGCTCGTTACAAACTCATCAGCAAACGTTTTTATCTAATGAACGAACGCTAAGTTCAAGTTCTTTACGAGTATCGTATCCATTCGGCTGACGGAATGAGTTTGGTACAGCTAGATGGAATAAATCAAGGGAACAAGTTTGAAGTTGCTAACTGAGTAATAGCTAATCTCATGCAAGTAGTTATGTGCTTCGACTAATATTGCAGGCACATAACATGGCCATAAAGTTTAATAATATTGCTGTAGTGTAAGCCAATGGTTGCCCTGAGTACTGCAGTTACCCGCCCAGACTAGCTTCACCACCATTTCTCCCGTATCAGCTAGGCAATCGAATATTTAAGCATCGGATTTCTTTGGGAGACCGTTCCACGACCGTCCCAATCCTATGTAACCCTACATCTGAGCTCAATTAATCTAATCGTGTTACGACTAGGTATAGGCAACTAGGCTAGCAATGGATGGCAGACAATGTTCGCCTTATATTCCTCTCCGCCCATCCGGGAGGGCAGCTCCCGCTTCGTTGACAGGGAAATGGGCGGCGATCTCCAATGATTTCCATAGCCTCCGCGACTCAATCGCTGCATTCATTCCAATTGAGCATGTTCACCGTATGGGCGCTCTACTAGGAGTACAGTTGAGCTCTCAAGCTTTTCTGTCTGACCTTCGCATCTTACCATTATTGCTTTTCATCCGTGTGATCCTTGTAACTGGTAGTTCTTCAAAGTTATTATGAAGAGGGAAATACTCCGTCAAAAGCTTTTCACATTTCGCTTCGTTTTCTGGTGGAGTAACACCGATCGTCAATTCCTTCATACCATTTCTTTGTACTATCATAAAATTTTTCATGGCATTCAAACAGACTAGTTTTGAATAGATATTTTTGACCTCTGTTTTTGCTTTTGTCCTTGATATCTATGCTATCGAGAGAGCGGGTACGGATAGTGTTCATAATTGCACCCAGGGTTACCAGTACCGTAACTGTAGCGAATATGTAGTACTCTTTTGGGTATATTTTACTTGGGTAGGTCTAGCCCTTACCCTTTTAAATCCTCTCAAAATCCTGAAATCTCATTTTGACGCTTGTTACGCCCTTCAAAAATGTGAAGAAATGAAGAAGGCATGTACGTAGCAGGCGCACAAAGGATTTACATAGGAGATCTCGAATCGAATAGCCCCCACCCAACCAAACGAGTCTCGTAATGCGAATATGGATGGAAATCGAATGAATGGCATATCCGTTAACGTATTTAATGGATTTTTTTGAGAAGTGGAATCTGTAGAATGTCCTCAGAACAATCAATTCTGACTACCTGCCCATTCACCCCATGATTTTCCACGACTTTTGTGAGTGGAAAAAAACAAACCGTGGGCCTAGGAGCAAGAGAAAGAACCATAAAGACGTGAAACTTTTAAAAAATTGAAAAAAGTTGCTTAAAAAACGAACTGACACCCAGAGCGATATCCCTTGATGCCAATAAACTCGTCTGAAGGCATTTTCGATTTCAACGATGGTCATAGACTTTTTTGACAATCCCCCAAATTATATTGTACTATTTTCCCTAAAAAAGTGCCTTTACCAATATATTTTTCCTTAACCATCTAGAACGAAGAAAGTTATTCCAAAAGATCAAACCAGTCCAAAAAAGTTTTGAAAGGAAAAGTGCTGTGATGCCTCGATCGGCACATATTTTCTGTTGTAAACAAGTAGAGAAAGACTTGATGTAAGATCTACTCTGGCAGGTCCAAGTAAGTCGGGGTCCTAGTGAAGCCGATTGGGACCTTCCATGACAGTAGTGCAAAATCCTGGTCGTTCGCGGGCCGGAAAGTCATCGCAATATTGGAAAATAGTTTAAATAGAAAATTTTCAATTTGAACTCAATTGTTGAATTTCAGAAAATTTAGAAAAATATCGAAGCGATTAACATAAGGCTTACAATAGAGTGTTTTCGACTTTGAAATGATCTAATCCGAGAACATACAAAATCAACTGATGATGAAATATTCTAGAACGATCGAAATTATGTTAAACTCATGTGAGTAGAGCATAATAGGTGATAGCAGAAGTTATTAGAATCAACATTGTCACTTTCTCCTCCTTCTCCCTCGCCCTACTGAGGATGAGTACTCAGGACGATACATAGGGTTCGCATATTAGAAGCGCAAGAGTCTGACTTTTTTCAATGAAGTCTCCAGGCCAAGCTAAGTAGTCAAACTATACCACATGGTTGATATTCAAAATTTCGAGTTTTTCTCGTAGTAAGAGACCCTCCTTTGTGGCTACTACACATGTCACCTGAGTACATTAGCAGATCGTGCGGATACTTTATAATTGCCCCTCGCAACAGACAATTTCGTGCAGTTGACTTGACCGTCCTAAACGGGATTCGCATCCGGACTCGCTCTCGATTTCCAGTTGCTTTTCCTGACTACTCTGAGACGCGAAGGGGCCAGGTTACCTGGAGGTTTCTGAAATTTTCTCGTTCGCGAGAAAATCGACACCTATACCACTCATAAACCCTGCCCATTTTTAGTGAACCACCTTCACAAAGTACTATACTTCAAATCGGAAAAAAAAACCTCTTGTTTCGTGATCGAAGTCTTAATGATACAGCACTCTGGGGCAAATCGATGAAGTAGATCGGTACTGATAGGGTTTTGCGATCCGAAAATTTATTTCTGCACCGCGGCACCTAATTGGGAGGTTGTTTTCAAAATTTCAATCGCTCTCTCAAATGTTTTTGTCGCATTTACTTTTAGGTTAGTATTTTGCCTTGCCATGACTAATTTACGTCTGGCTCACATCGATTTACTGATTGCTTTTGAACTGTCTTCAACGTTATCATTCAATTGAGCAAAATTTCTTGGAATGGCTCAACTCTTCCGTCATATCCTTTTAAAATTTCCTCTCTGTTGTTCACTAATCACGTATGTGAATGGTTTCCTTGTCAGACCATTCTATTACTTATGGAGATCGTCCCGCCCCTTCCACTTCGCCTTTCTCGCCTTTCGAGGCGATCTCCGCTCCTGTAAATAGCTAATCGATATAGTTCAGAAACATGTGCGATAAGCTGTAACTTGTTCTCTCGACCACCCAACCCGTCACTTTCGGTTAAGCTTGTCAGACAAGGCCGTGAAACCAAAGATTCGAGGCAGAATGAACACGTTTATCCTGTTAGCACATGTGACAACACATATTACTCAACCAAACCCGAAATCAACGGGCATCACACCGTATCAAGAGCTCGCAGCAATGGAGGGGCGTGGCTGTCTGGCGAACGACTTGAAATGCGGAACCAGTCTTCACCGGAGCAATCAAGGATAGTGACACCGCAGAGCTCGGTACTCGTACGGAATATTGGCAAATGTAGAAAGAATCTGCTTCCAGCCTGAAAGGACATTTCTAAGACCCGCCTTCGCGAAGAAATTACGTAAGTGACTCAGCATGGGACGAGATTTTTTCATTTTGTTCA
>UZAF01020375.1:7872-18303 GCA_900617895.1 Haemonchus placei | reverse complement strand
CGCCCACCGCTTTCTTCCAACTTTAGGTAGCGAAGTCGAGGGACAGTAGAAGTAGAATTCCTCGTGGAGGAGAGTGAACCTTTCGCCCCACCCAAAAGCCAATGATTCCGATCGATCCTCGTTCTAATCCAGGATGTCCTGGGATAGCATGTTCTCTGGTGGCGACACGAACGAGAGGCTTAAAATCGCAATTCTCAAGTACCAGGCCGTACTCTGTACCAAGAATCTGTACTCGAGGCCCAACCCTGTACCATCTTCTCCATGGTATTCCACCGCCACCGCGGCGACACCGTTGGATTTCTTGCTTGACGGAACTAGCGGGTTGTACTTTCAATTCACTAATACGCTCCGATGGAATGCTGTTGGATGGTTTATCAAAAAGCGAGGGCTTCACGAAGACTTTTTTCTGAGAAAATCGGGATGCGCTATTAGCAACGCCTGACCAACGAAAAAGTTTCTGTGAACCGGTGCTTTCAACGCCTTTCAATATCCATTGAGACACATTCGATATCCATTCATCCAANTATTTGGAATGATTTAAGGCTTAAAAGTCTGAAAAACTCAAGAAAGTTCTGGAAAAAGAAAAAGGTCGAGAGAAAGGATTGAAAAAAAATAAAAGAGGTTTTGAAAAGCACGAGACTTCTTCTACTCTGCCTCGTAAGTCACAATTAAATTTCTGTCGACTGCCAAGGATCATAGCTGCTTTAAACCAATGCATCTATGAGGCATGCCGGCTGCGCCGTGCACTTGACGTCCTTTTAGAACAGCCCTTGAGCTCTGTATGTGCCCTTGAAGTACTCGTCGATTTGTGGGCTTGGCCCATATATGTAGGAGTCTAATTAATCGTGACTTTATAATAATAAACAAACCTCACAGCAGAAGCCCTTCGTCCCCATTTGTGTAAAGGTGATTGAATGCGTACGGGGTCAGAACATCCGGGATCGATAGGCCAGTACATTGGGGTTCCAAGACTAGCCTGACGCATTTGCTTGACTAAGGAGGGGCTCGAATTGCCTGCATGAGTCCTGTTCCCATAGACTTCACTCTAAAATAATCTGAATGGGGGTCGCGCTGTTTACCTCAACAATCGGTGCAAAATAGATTGAACATAGAGTAATTAGCCCGATTGCAGCCAGTTTGATGGCTGGCGCCAGTTACAAGGGCCAATTCACACAGACCCAGGAAAGTGGGAGTCGTGGCTTCACCTGGTACACGGTGTCACCCTTGCGAACCGGAAGATTGAAATCGTTCGGAAGGAAAAACGCAAAAACTGGAAAAGTGAGCATATTAAAACAGGTCGGAGGTTACATGCATTGAGAAAGTGGCCAAAAAATAGTCTTGAATAGCCAGTAAAATGTATTGGCATTCGGATGCATCGGTTGAGCCTATCTACAGTCGTAGAGGTCGTACGCGCATTCAAATACGGCTACAATCTGAAATGGAAAGCATGTGCATAGCGGATCCGAAACAGCGATGAAGGTAATCCTCACATGCTCAGCATGAGATTCTGACTGTAGAAACCAGTACCCGAAGATCCATCGTCGCTGATCATTTGCAATTCTGATGCCTCAACGGATCAACCGTTCCACGATCAACTAGCGACGATCGCTTCGTGAAGTGGATCTGGTCACTTTTTCCTTTGCTGCATAGCTGTTGTCCACTCTTCTCAAGGTGTTAAGAGTTTTCCCATTGAAAACCGCCTCTTCTCAGCATCCTAGCAGTCTACAGCTTGACATAGACTAAAGCCGGTTGGTTGGTCCTCAATTGTGTCTGAAGTTGAGGTGTGATCGTCGCCGTCTAATCGCATTTTGCAGCTCATTGCACCGTCCTTCAAAACTGACTTGTTTTCTATACATTTCACTTGAAATCGGCATAAATTCATTGAATCTGAATTCTGATTGGAATTCCAAAGCCATTACTTTTTATTTCGATTGAAATTTCCTCATTTTTCTGATTACCGTTGGTACAAATATGATTCATTCTTGATCAGCCACACAGCGACGATTACTTTCAGAAGTCAGGCGGCACCTTCGTTTTTACGATGGTGGTGCCATCGTGAGACTAGCAAACTCCTGCATTTCCTTTGTATGCTCAACAAAAAGCCTAACTGCTAGCTGTTCAGGGCCCACTTCGACTACTCTGTGGGGCAGCCAAATTGGAAGTCGAATTCTGGAAAGATCGTCTCTCATTGTGATCCATCAAGTTACTTTTCTTGGGTGGTTACCGAAGGGGACTTTTCGGAGTGACTAGTGAGGGGCTACTGATCAGTTTATGTAATGAATCGGACGCTATCCGATGGAGAAGCGAGTGGTATCCGTTCCCGGACGATTCGAGAATCAGGTAAATGAGGTAGAAAGGGTAGAATGGCTAAGGCAGAATAAGGTTTCCCAACCGTGAAAGCGATAACAGCGTTACTTTTCTCACCCATGAGCAATACAGAGGCAGGCTGGGACAATAAAAGCCTGAGAATCGTTTGGATAGCTGATGAAGGCGAGATCCGTGCCCGGATTTTGTTCCGCTAATCGCTCTTACATAAGCGCCGCCTTACCCCGTTACCTCAGCCACGCCCAATGTCATTCAGTTAGCCCATGTTACTGTAATTTCGGTTGTTATGCTTTCTCTTCAATTCTATAATGGTTTTTTTAAAGTCCTCTATGAAAGTATTACCTCTACGGCTTTTGCCATAATAAAGTTCAAAAATGCCTGAGATGCTCTCAAAATTTTTATGGAATTCCAGATGCATGGCGCATCCCAATAAAGCCGTTCATTCCTTCATTAGCATTTACCAAAAAAGCTGGATTTGGATGATATTTTGAGCAGCGTGATAAGTCTTTAAACGAAAAATTTTCGGCATAGTTCAAGTACGATTTCCGTGTTGTTCTGCTTGTTTATTGATTTTGTTTATCTATTTGGTTACCTTTCGGGGAGCCTTGTGTGATGCAAAACGAACTAAAAGGCCTAAAGTAATAAAAAGGACTTCCAGTTCAGACGGAAAAAAGATGAATTTTGGAATGTTAGGACCTTTGGACTACTTTTGAGATGGAAGAATTACTAAAAGTACTTCAATCTCAAGACCTGGCTATGTGGTTGTAGGGTTACTTCCCATTTGACTTGGTGAACAAGCTTTTGATCATGAAGTTGGAGGGTTTTTTCCCTGACGTAGGAAAATTATGTTCACTGTGCCCGTAAAGCACTAGCACGGGTTCAAATCCAGTCCTGAACCGAGTTTTTACCTATACCTGCAAACCTTTGTGATACCTTTTTATTTTCTTTTTTACTGTTCTGAAAGATTTTCTTCCTTTGCTCAAAGCTCATTTCCTGCCTCATCGCCGAGTAATTAATTATTTTGAAACTTTAGACTTTACTATATTCCAAATGCTTTTTGCCTGAGCGAGATGAGAGGTCCCGGATTGAAAAGCGAAATTCAAGCTGAAGTGCCATTTCCAGCTTCTTACAGGAAAATCCACTGGGGACATACCAAATTGGGATGGCGTATGAGCAATGGTGTTGAACTGTGTTGGCAGTTTTTTGGCGACGTCAACGTCCCTGAATAGACGACGGCGGCGACGACGTCCGTCGCGTTCCATATGGCTACCTCGGCCAATTCATATTACCCCCCTCCGTCACACCGGCACTCCATTCATATATGGAGGTGTCAGAATTTCCTATTCGTCACTAATCGACCCGTACGAGACCGTTGACCTTTAATGAGTTCCCGATTCCCTCTCCTTCGTCCAGACTGGCTTTCCTCAATTCTTCGACCACCGTTGGTGGACTATGTTCCAATGAACCCAACTGAAGCCATCTGAGCGTTCAGGTCTTCTAGCTCCGACATTTTACACCGCTACCTGCCCCTGCTAACTCGGCCTAGATCAGGGCGATTTTTATCGTGGACGATCTTCATTCAAGGTTTCGGTTAGGCGCCTTTCATTACGTTTTGGTTCGTGCCTTCCCACAACCACCATTCATCTGCCCATCATCCTCCTTTTACCGCAATCGAGGCTCTACCGCCGGCCTATTGACCTCTCAGTCGAGACAGACGAGGGATGACAGCCAACCGAAATAGATCGTAAAGTGCGCTCCCGAATTGACTTCCTTGTACTGCACTACATTTCGAGTTCTAAAAGTATTTACTTTTTTCAGTCTACTGTGTACTATACTAACAAATTGGGTTTTTTTGCCCAAACATACTGTATTCGACGTGATTTTTTTTCAATTTGTCTCTCGATTGGACTATTTTTGCAATATTAATCGAACCAGGGAAGCTAATGAGAGCACTTTGGCTATGGTTTGTCGAAATGTCGTTTCGTACTTACAACCGACGAGAGTTACTACTTTCTAGCGTCTATTCAAAATGTAATGACCGATTACATTGTCTTTGAGCCTACCTCAGTGGAACCGTCTCGCCTTCCTTCTCGAATCTTTGCATTTGCACTCATTCCTACACAAAGACCAAGCCTTAGATTGATTTTTACTTTATTCAACTCCAATAAATACATTTTTGGCAGTGATCCAAAGGAAAAGTTTGATAGGACTTGAAGTTACGAGGTCGTAAAACCTGGCGGTGGAGGAGCTCATCTGGTTGACCTTCTCTTGCCTTTATTTTTCGATGGCAGGCCGAAAAGGGTAAGTTCTTAACCATCGGCTCATGACAGCTAAGCAGAAATACTTACCCTTTTAGGCCCGTAATCGTAAAATTTCAACTATTCTCATGGGCCATCTTTCGTTTCGAGATCCTCAAGAAAGTCTTGACCATTCTGGCGTTTAAGTACGGTTGCAACCATTTGGTTCCGCTGCAATTTCAATTATATTTTCAATTTACCATTATTGTTGATTATATTACATTATTATATCGCGTTATACGTTATTACTATAATACTATCATTATCTCTTCTAACGAGCATTAATTGCACCTCTACAGAGTCTTATCGGTCTTCTGATTTTGGTAAATTTGTTATAATTGTTTGCCCAACGATTATTATAATAATAATTATTACTTATGTTTATTAAGATTTGTTCTATACCATTTATTATTATTACTGTTATTATTATTATCGTTCGTTATCACCTGTGACTCTTATTTTTATCATTCCTTATTACTGGGTTGTATCATTGTTATCATTGCCTATCACAAATGATCATCATTATCAATTATTATCACAATTATTATTATTCATCTTCATATCACTATCATTGTCCGTTATCACAATTTATCACCGAGTACTATTGTTTATCTTATTTTACTACTTGTTTTGCCCTCTATTTAGTGAGTAGAAGCTTACAGCTCAAGCCTATATCTTCTAGAAAGACCATTTGAAGTTCCATCTGATCGTTTTTGTTGCATTTTCAATTGAGTGGTCTCCTGACTAACACAGTTAGAGTTTCGGGATTTGTAGGTAGAAAATTCTAAAGAAAATAATAACAGTTAGTAAAAAATATTTATATATTATAGTACTGACTTGAACATTTTCAAGACTGAGCCAACTTACGCGTTCAATGCTATGGCTTTTTGTAAGCTGGTTCAATGAGAAAAAACCTTGTCGAGAAGGAGGGAGTGTCGATCGATTCCCGCACGCACTGTCAATGGCATAGAGGATCGTGCCAAACTGACCAGCGCATCTTTACATACAATTTATACTTATCGATCAGTCCTTATTGAATTCCTATAGTGTTTTCATTTTCCTTTCAATCTGCAGGTATCATCTTCTTGGAATTCAAAGAGGATTTCAGAATACCTTAGATATACCAGTGTTTCCTTTGAACCTAGCGAAAAGCCCCATATGTGGCAGTCGATGTTTGTTTTCCCAACTTGAAATACTTCCTAATTGTAAATCTTAGGAAGAAATAAAAAAAAATTTGAACCTGCTTAGAAGGGCTTTTTATGAAAAGAAAGTTTTCAAAATATTAAGAATGATATTTCTATAAATCGTTCTTTGAACAGGTTTCTCACCTTTCATTTTTCTTCTTTCGCGAAATCCTGGAGGCTTTAAGACATTTTTAATCCCGGAATAGATGGAATCGGTCTCTTTTTCTTAGCTGTACCCATAATTTAAGGAGCGCTCACCAACTTCGAGGTGCGATTCCACTTTGGCCCTGGACTGACGTCATTTCGCTCCAAATTTCCTTTCTGAGTGTGCTGTTTGATTCATATTGAGATAGATGATTCAGAATTCGACTAATAACAATATTTTGAACGGCACGCCCTTCGACTGCACCCCTTCCCTTCCCATATCTCATCCACCAAACTCTTCTCCTTCCCAGCTCTTGTACAGGTCACGACGCATGGAAATCCCGAAAGGTGGCATAGCAACGATTGAAACTTCGAGTAAATGGTAACTGGACTCCCAGATTTATTGTCCATCGAATGTTTAAAATATAGGCTCGCCACATGGGAAACCTACAGTGAACGGAGGCCAAATAGACGGAAAGGATTCTTTTAATGCCACTTCTGACTTGCAATTTGAGTTATTTGAGGAGAAGATAGAAGTAGGCTCTCTGAGATTGTTTTGTTCTCGTTTCTGCCCTAATTTATGTATGTAAACAAGAAATGAGGATATGTTTTAGCTTGACGACAAGGTCGTAATCATTGTAATTCCAAATACAGGGGGTCTGCGTGCATGTAATTGTGATGGTCTAGCATCTTTTGTGATTTCATTCTAATTTAATTCCAGTTATGCAAATCTTTAAATGCAAATCTGAATCTGAATTATCTTGATGTGTTTATGGCTCCGATTTCATTAGATCCAGTGGTTTCTTTCGAACCGCGTGATCGTCAGTCGTTTTCACCCATTACCTAGAAATTCCCAGTGAATCCCGGGTGTAATTATGTAGGGAACTTGCGATAATGTGTTCGGCAATGATCATTCCCATTATGACTGGCTATACACTTCATTTCTCACGGAAAAGGGACATTTACAAGAGGTTTTTAACCGATACAAAGACATACACGAGACGATTGATGGTCTTGTCGATGTTATTGTCCCATTCTGAGAAATACCCCTACTTCAAGTTGCTTCTGGACAAATGGGAGCTTCCCCAGACGATTTTCCCTTCATGTCTATGCTTCACACGAACAGTTTACCCATTTTTCACTGACTTCTTTCTAATTGCTTTTCATCCGGAATTTTTTTTACCAGTTTAATTGGCAGGCACACGCCCTGTTTCGGATTTAGCCATGCAACTGATTTCTATTTTGGATTCCCGAGGGGCTATACAACAACTTGATGAGGGTAGCCAATTTGGCAGTCAATGTCCAGGCTTTCCGAACAATTATGGTCCTTATAGCTTTGCCTCAGGCTCCAATCTATCGCAGCTCCATTCGACTAACTCTTGGAGGTCGAACTAGTCAGCTAGGGCCCTCTACATATCTTCGATCTCTAGTTCTCCTGAATTTGTTTCTTTCGTAGCGTTTAGCTCTTCATCATCTTTTTCCCTCTTTTTTTCTTCATTCAACTGTCTCAGAGACAATTACGCTCATACGGAATGTAAAGATATTCTCAGTTTTCATGCATCCGAAATTCGTCCCGACATACTTGATTGTCTACGCTCTCTTTATTCCTTGGAAACCATCTTAAAATCCTNGCTCTTCAGAATTCTACGTCTTCCGATATCCAAACGACTAACCGATAGGTCGGGAGTACTGGTCGGCTCCTCCATCAAATGGACGATGACTTTCAGTACTATCAACAATACGGAACCCGACTTCCTACATACATTTCTGCCCCATATCACAGGTAACCCTTTTCGTTGGATTGATTCGCGTTTGCATAGGAACCTTTCTGAGCCTACCAAAAGCAGGGCTTGGAAGCACACCTCAAACCCCAAGCCGTGGATCCCAAATATTCAGTTACTTAAGGGTGTTTCCTTATTCGTCCTGTCAAGGTCCTTATTCGAGCGGTACTACATGCTCCTTGACGGTACTTTCGCGCACCTTTTAGTAGCTGATTGAGATTCGCTTACGCAAAGGGTTCCCTTCACATCTCCCCCTCCCCTCTACTCCCATCCTTTTCCTCTTCTTCTTGACTTTTACTTAGGCTCAGCGGCAGCAGTTTTAGTAGATAATCATTGGCACGAGGGAAAGGCATGTGATGGAAACCGTGCCCTTTTTAAAGACACGTTCTACCAGAAAAAAGTGTACGCTCCACCGAAAAGTGTACGTTTCTATGAGCAATGTGCAGCTTAGGTCGTTCCCAAGAAGACTATTTTCATATGTGCGGAAGAAGTCATAGGGGGCCTCCTTTCGATTTGAACTTTGAAGATTGCTGATTTTTCTTTGGTCCTGGAAGATAGATACTCTTTTTCCGGACGTGGATCCGATAGTTTGTAAGTGTAGTTGCTGAAATTCAATTCAACCTTGTCGCCAGCAAGGTCACCCTTGTAAACGAGGTGAAGTTTGTCCTTTTTCAATAGTTGGACAATTACATAACTACGTCGTGAACAGAGAAAAACAACTACGTACGCTCATTGCATGCCTATTTTTGGGAATCGGGGAGTTTTTTCGCTTTGTCGGAGAATATTTTCTGGGCGAGGACACGACTTTGCAAGAGAATTCCCAACTTCAAATCCCATGAGAAGATAGGCATAATAGAGCTCACTTAATTTTGGAGCTCTTCGGAAGCTGTTGGGATAGGGCCTATGCAGCACCTAAGCCAGCTTCACGTCGGGGATAAGGCGTTAGGATAGCAGCAAGGTCAACTGTGCCTCTCATCCCTGAGTTAAATTGATTAGTCCAGCTTTACCTGCGGAGAGGACTGTATGATCGGTACCACTAGTATGATGTGAGAGTGAAATGGGATCGATACCCGTCTGGCCAATTTGTCTCTTCATCTGAATTCGTCTGGTAGGGTAATGCAGGCTAGTAGACAAAGCTGAGGCTCCCACCGAGACGTGCTACCACTACTCATGGGTGGTGGCACTTCTTGGTAACGGGGCCGAATTCCGAGCCGATGTCAGTCTTGGTTATGGGGTATAATCCCAGACCGATGGCAATCTTGGGTAGAGGATGGAATCTCGACGGGTCAGTCTTGCCCAAGTATACACCCTCCCTCCTATGTCTGGTAATCGATACCAGACTGGTCTGATGGGGTAATTCGTTAAAAAGTAAAGGGTAATGCCGAAAAGTGACGACGTTTCCGCTCGCATGGTAGGAAGGGAAAAAAGCTGGCTCCGACCTGTCTTGACCAAGTGAAACTTTCGTCGACATTGTGGTAAATGGGTAAACGATACCGAACTGGTGAAGAAAAACACCGAGGTATGCATGAGCTGGCCCTCACAATACATTGCACCGTCCAAGTACACATTCCAACACTGATGGTGTTCTGAACGAAAGCCAAATGCAGGGCGCACACCTAAGCGGTCCGATTAGCCCTAGTCACTTATCCTTCAATATGCTATTGAATATTGATTTCAGGTTTCATGGAAATATTTATTGTTGATATATTGATTGATATTGATTTCAGAAGTCCCTATATGATATCACGTCGGCAGTATGACGATGACTATTCTGATTACTATCGCGATTTCAAGGCACAGTCCAGAGACTACGATCGCCGGGTTCAGACATATCAGCAAGCGATCTACTTCATTCGGGTCATGGCATACATCCAGGTCTACCGAAACTCGTCCCCAAAAACCCCTTAGCCAAACCTAACCAGTTTTCGTTTTAGATCTTTATCGCTGGAGTTCTGTTGGTATCGGACGTGTCCCGAATCGTACTCCTTTGGACTTTTGTCCAGTCAGCCAGTACCATAATCGAAATGGTGCGGTACAGAACCCCCTCCAGCCTTTCAAGTCTATTTTCAAGCTCTCCAGAAGGTTCTCACAGAATCAACCCGCTTTTCAGATTTGTCAGCTGTCATTTCCACTTTTCTCGCTCATTCTCGGGTTTCTATCGCTCACCAGTGCTTTGTCACCGTCAAGCGTCATCTCGAAATCGGTAGCCATTCTTCTAATTGCTGCCATCGTACCGAATTTTGTCTTTCCCAAACAAGCTGCTTTCATAACTTGTGAGTTTCTGTTGTTGTTATTACTACTCTTGTTTACTCTACCTTACCTTTACCTACTTTTTACAATTTTAACCCAGTTATCAACACCATAAAAGCAAAATATAGTTCCAAGGTTTTTCTATGGCAACAAATACTCTGCGGGAGTACAGTGGAGTACTGTAGAGCAGTACCGAACTTTACCTTTCTTGGTAAACCTTCTGCCCTATTAAAATGACTCAGAAAGAACCTGAGCTCGTAGGGTGACGATGTCAAGCATACCCTGCATGTAGGAGGCCCATGCATTCCAGCAGTAGTAGTTATGCCCTGGAGCGGCTTCACCCTTATCGTGACTATGCGTTTCATTCAGCAGGGCTAACCACTCATACCACAAGAATAGGGGGGAACGTCCATTTCGCGCGTCCGTCGGAACTGGGTCACCCCGCCCATT
>UZAF01020374.1:4336-18305 GCA_900617895.1 Haemonchus placei | reverse complement strand
GTCGGTTTGTCGGTCTGTCCGTCCGGGACTTTGTGATTATGATAAAGGTAGTGATATGGAAAACTTATTCTTCTTATATAAAAAGCAGTCACTTTGTGGGTAGGCTAATGGAGTAAAGTGAGCACTGCGGAGTGAAGTGAGTAAAATTGAGTGAAGTGGGTATTTCAAACTGTGATTTCTACTGTACTGTAATGGCAGTACTTCGACACTGGTAATAGATATAACAGATATTCTAACGTTGTACACCCATTCAATCGTTATTTCGGATTAGTAGTTGTTATTGTTTTCGGATCAATTCACTTCCCCCACCCGCTCTTCCGACAATAGATACGTAAGCTGTCGAAACTGCTCCTAAATTTATTCATAACTCTAGCTTTCTTTAGCCTAAAAATTGTCATTTGCTGGTGCAAGAGAAAAAGATGCCAACTGTTCCCCGTCAGAACGTCTACAGGATGTTTTTAGGAAATGCCTGATGATACATTCACATTTCCTGTAGCATTCATAACTGAGAACTTACCGCCCATTTTTGGACTTCATATACGGCTGTGGACGAAGTAAGTGTCAAAGCAATTGCTTCACACATCCCAAGCATGTTCCGAGGATAGAACCTCGGGTAACAACCTTTTGGGGTTAACCAAGCCTCCCATCCCTCCGGAGTTGATTAGTTGGTACCAGACTCGTCTGGGAGAATAAAAGTACTGACTTATATTAATACATCGGCTGGCCACCAGAACACATTGTATAGGCCGAATACGGACTCAGGCAGCCATTACATTCTGAATGAAAGTCGAGTGCAGGGGGCATCCCAAAAATAGTACTGCTAAATGTTATGTACTCTTATCCTTCATCCTTTATGCTACATGCCTGTACCACGCTACTTGAGGCTTTGCGGGTATAAAGAGCAAAGATAGAGGAGTATGTAAAGCAGCTGAACATTCTGGGTCTCGCCAACATTTCGATTAATCAATTCCTACTTGACTATTCACATTGATACACCTAAATCTCACTTGAACAAGTGATAGATTTCCAGTGAGAAACAGATTTGGCGATGAACACAATGCTTTGTTTTAAATCGACAGTTCTAATGATCAGCTATTGCTTTGTTAGGGGTAATATCGTTTTGTAGCGTTTCTCATAACACTTTGTCGTCATTCAGCTGTGGCTGGGAATCGACAATAAAAATGCGCCATGTCGTCGAGCGTTCCAAATCTAAAAAATATACCTTAAAGTAATAACCAACAGAGAAAAGTAAACTAAGCCTTAAAATATGAAGGAAGAAAGAAACCGAGACAAAATGAGTGATTTCGAAAGTTTTTTGCAAAAGAAACTGCACAGCGCTGTTGTTGTTTATTTGTTTATGAACTGTATACATATGTATGTAGTTGCGTCTTGAGGTTATGATTAGTTTAACTAAAGTCTTTTTTGTTAGCCAATCCCGTTTTTTGGTATGTGCCCAAGCATTCGACTTTCATTAGAATTTCTAGTGGTCTATTGAATGTGTACATATGGGATCTATACAATCACTTACGGTAACCAGCCGATGTGGGCAGTCAGTGCTTTAATCATCCCAAACGATTCTGGCAATAAATCGATTCTGGCAATCGACCCTAGAGGAATGGAAGGCATTTAAGGCCTGGGCAGCACCTATCTCCGAACTACAGCTGTGTGATAGTACCCCTCATGAAAATATAATACACCGGGTGTGGTGCAGTAGGAACGAAATTGTCGCGTCGCGGCGATAGAGACGCCGCGCGCGAAGGAATGTAGCAGAATGCAGCAGCAAGTAAGAAATATAGGAACAAAAGAATTAACAGTAGAATCATGACCAAAATAAGGGTAACATATCGATTGAGCTGATGGAAGGACGCCAGAGCTGTAATAACGGCGAAACGAAGTCCGCGACAGCCGCGTGCGGCCAATCGATTTCCAGACGCCCGTCTCCCTAATACACCATCTCCGCCCATGATAAATCTGCTAATTAATCTGATAATTGAATAAAAATTGAATTTAGATTCAGTTTAGGAATATAAGTAGGAAGAAGGTGCAGGGATGCTTGGTAATTTCAGCGGAAAACATTGGGACAATGCGTTCTCAAATGAAGAAAATCAAAAACTGGAGCAAAGCAAGATCGGTTACCCTATGGAGTACGTTGTCCCAGTAATTCGCCATAGATTACCACCTTCTTCAATACTTAACATTTCCACAGTGAACAGCCTAGCCTGAAAGTTATCAGCGGCTTCATTTTTGGATTGCAAGGATGGTTTTGCTCAGGTTGAGTAGTCCGATACCTCTCCTCGAACTTTAAATCCAACTTTTATTGTTTTATTATCGGTGCCTTTTTCTAAGTAAACCACAAATGGATACACTCTCATTGCTGACAGCGCTTGCTGAAATTGAAAATGTTAAAGTAGTGATCTCGTATGGTCTCGATAAAGAGTAGAATCTTAAGGATCTTCTTGAACGAGTAATCCACAATATTGGATCACGGTCTAGGAAATATGTAGTTAATAGAAGAATAGAAACGACAGAGATCACTTTCTCCAATTTTCTTGGACCTATGATGTAGATAGACTGAATTCGCAGTCTTGAGGAAGAAGATTACAGAAGCCCAATAAATGTAGCCCCACTAAAAGCCTAAAGTCTTACAGCGTACCTGATCTGTTGCACTTCCCAAAAAATGGTATGCCGAGCCCACTTGCAGCCTTATTTCATCGTCCAAAGGTGTCCAAAAAGGAGAAGATCCACTTGCTAATGATCTATCGAGTCGTGAGGTGCAG
Source organism: Haemonchus placei (assembly GCA_900617895.1). Lineage (NCBI taxonomy): Eukaryota > Metazoa > Nematoda > Chromadorea > Rhabditida > Trichostrongylidae > Haemonchus > Haemonchus placei. Next base: position 15,528 of record UZAF01020374.1, on the reverse strand, counting down.
CTTGAGCGGAGAAGTTCCGTCGGAACTAGATCCGGTGATCTGCAAGAAGTCAACTAATTATTGATGAATTTTGATGATATCACGAGCCATCTAACTCAGCGTAGAGGGGAGTGGGAGCAATATTGTGTTCGGACGTGACTGAAAATGAGCCTGATGTTAAGGTCGATGGCTGGTCCTATCCACCGCTAAAGATGCTCAAAAAATATAACAATTGAACTTCAATGACAATCACTACCTTCACTGGGAGCTTCTTAAGGAAATAGGAGCTCGCCAGTGGTCTTGAGCATACACTACAGGGATACTCAGGCTCTGCCGAAGGCGGTAAGGCCAAAATTTAGTTACAACATGGTTCTTTTACCTAGTAACTTTTCCAAAGGATTGCAGTCAACTCAAGAAAATATGAAGTTGATGCTCGTGTTCTTATCAGCGATTCCCAACTGTCAACCAACTTTGACGGAATCGGTAAAGAATCGGGTTTGAACGAGGAATTTAACCTACGCAGACTCACCTGGCAGATGGTAGTAGGCCGCCCAGTGTTATCAAGTCGTCGCTAGTAATCATACGGCTCGACCTCCTATAGTCTAAAGCTCTTGAAGAGGATAGTAACATAGACGTTGGTACTGTACGTTCTGATGTAATGACCTGACGTAGCTCTCATTCACTCAGTTTAGTGGCTGAAGTTGATATTGTGCATCAAACAGTACAATTAACAATATGGCAAATGAAAAAACACGTGAAAAATTCCGATAGCTTGTATTCACCCAAATTTGTTTTCTCGGCTCTCGACTGTATACGAAAACCGCAATGGAATGTTGTCACAAGGGTACTGAGATGTGGTTTGAGAACTTCTTTTCAGTCGCGACGCTAATCCGAACTCGTCTCAATGGTTCCGTTTGCATGCAGTAGATTCCAGAAACCCTTTCGCGTCCTCCGCATGCTAGAGGGACTCCCAAAACGGTGTGTTTGGAAGAAATGGTTGCTTTCATAGTCCGCCGGCCGGCCGGCCGGCGGACTATTAAAGCACCCAATGGTTATTCGTAATGAAAGGACCTGTTTAGATGATATAGGATGTCGCGCCTCTATGGATAAAGCTGAGAACCCTGGCAAACTCTTGCTTTTAGCTCCGACGTTGCCATGATAAGGCTACTAAACTATGAGTGGCCATTAAAATTCAAGGAACGCTACAGGTCGGGAAATGTAGTTAATGAAGAAGGTGCTCAGAAAGAGGAGGAAGAAGTTTTCCAGAGTGACCATCTTGTCTCATTACTTACTGGTCAGTATCCTTATAACATCACGGTCAGGAGCAGTCTCCACTGCTTGTTCACAACTTCGCGATTACCCTGCGAGTGGGACATATCCTTTAAAGTTACTACCAGGGGCAAGACTTCATACTTTCTATACACTAGAGGCTACAGTGCTCTCTAAAGTGGCATCATGTGGCTTGATCCCGCTGAAGGAGCTCGAGAAAGGGACAGTACGGCCGCCGGTATCGTCACCATGTGGAGACCCCTCAGCCTACTGTAGACACCCTGTTCGAAGGCTACAATTTTGAAGTGAACACCGATTATGGGCTATATGAAACCAACATTTCTCTTCATCTAACCTGGCCATGGGGCCAGGCTGCGTTTTGCGACTCCATGAAATTCCTTACCGTATTCGGAGTTGGAGTACAGAATGCTAGAAGAGGGTTTGATGGCGCGGGTAATGCTGCTGTTCTGGTACTTCCACCTGCTGCTGCACGACTTCTGCAAGTAACGTGACATCGGCTTGACATTTTTTGAAGCATTCTATGTCTACCGAAGTTGGCACATAGTAGTATCAAAAAGCGGACTTTGCTTCACTATCACTCCATTATCAGCATATATCAGGATTGAACTGCTCGCTTGGACCACTCGAGCCTACCATCCTCTCGAGGTACTTGGTGTAACATACGTTCAAGAGGATCAAAGGTCGGAAATGTTACCAAAATTCACAAATTAGGTATCATAGTCCTACAATACCCTACTATGCTTCTGCATGGAAGTCGAATTCCGGGGCGCACCCCCCAAAATGGTGTTGATTGTTGGCAAAACTTTGTTCCTTATCTTAATTTTCTATCCATCATGTTGAAGCTCTCTCATCATGGCTTAGAACTCGGTCCTTTGTGATATCTAAGGGAGAGTTATGGGATAATAGTAACTACCGTTCCCATTCATTAACTTACACTGAGAGGATCACGTAAAACTTTTGGCAGATACTTTTTGGGGTCCAGAAAGAAATACAGAGCGTTATATTATTCTGAAGATTGCTCACTGGCAAAATTCCAATTCCAGAAAACGCATTCGTTTCTTTTCACGTTTTTCCCTTTCCGACTTGATTCTTTTACGATCGAGATACTCATATTCGATTGAATATCGACCGAATTCTGGTCGATTAGGCCAAATCTGTAAAATGTTTGAGATTTATCTGATCCATAAACTTCGCAATTTTGTGGACCCCTAATGAAAGAGCGACCGAATTTTCGAAGACGGAACTGAGTTGTGAATGTAATCAAACGAACCAAACCATTCATTTCACTTTACTTTGCAAGGTTACTTCACAATGCTCGGCCTCAAACGATACTCAATCTCGGAATCTTCATCACAGACACAATTCTTTACCTATGACACTAGCAATGCCAATAGAGAAATGAAGGGAAGAGTATTCGTTCCACCAGAGGAAGCTTCAAATTTTTACGCATTCCAATCAACACTTACGGAGCACCTATCCTTAATGTGCATAATAGTAAGCTTCCAGGTGTTACCAGTGGGGTTGCTCACCACCGAAGACGAAATTCCTATATATCGTGCTCTGTTTTTAATAGAATATTATATCCCGATCTTTGACCCTCTTACGAGTAAGAAGCGACAGATGAAGACAACCGTTTTTGCTTGTCGCTTTCACTGAAGGCGAAATGCTCGTGTTGATATTTCAATCTTGGCCAACATTTCATTCTACACGAGATCGTCCATCTTGAGGACAGGGGAACCAGACAGCAATTTNCGATTAGAAGCTCTACTCCCGAAAAGCATTCATGAGACTTCTAGACCTTCCTGAGCTGGGTGTTTCTCTTAGTGCCACTGTGAGAAAGACCACTTTATAAACTGCATCGACAATCAGCCTTCTGAAGTATAGCTCGTTAGAATTCTACGTACCTTTATTTGATAACAGGGCGGAATGGCTGATTCAGGACATCGGTGACGAGGAACGCGAGAAAGTTCGCATAAATCCCGACGAAAAGGTCATTTTTGAACCAAGCTCCTCTCAGTTCGCGTGAAAGGGAACGTATGAACAAGATTTCGGTCGCTGCTGAGCCGACTATCCCAGTGTATCAGCTGTATGTATTTATACAAGAGTACTCTATTCAATGAACATCAGCCTCTACAACACCGCTACTCTCTCGAGAGTTTGGGCCGGAAGTGACGTTTAGATCGGATTTTGAGCCCTTACTGCGCCATACCGGGACAAGACTTCGGTAACATTCACCTGTTGCGATCTACTCAGAAGGTCTCCACTGCCAGCGTCTTCTTGCATGGAATAGCTAGGAGGTGACAGAGTGATCTGAACTGATTGCCTTTCCGGAAATCAAAGAAAGGTGCGTAGATATTACTGACCTCGCCACTGCTGGCAGTGCTGATTTCACACGAGCTCATCAGACCACCGCTTATTGATGTGTAATAGTGAAAATAACTCCTACTCCAAACCAGCTTCCCCCTGATAACAGAGCGATCATTGTTATTAATTCCATGTTTGTTCTGGAACCTAGACTGATCTAGATCCATTTTTGTTGTATTTCAGACATAACCTTCCCTCCAGCCCCCGTGAAGCTACTGAAAGGGGAGGGATAGGGCCGCTACTAGTTACCTAAACCAACATTACATTCCACCTTAAATGTGAGAGTAAACAGTTGGATGGAGGGGAGCATCAGCCATAAGGGAATTATATCTGAGACCCTACGCTGCTGAACATACACTTGCCCGAACAGCTGCAGCTTACCGTATTGTACTGCCAAGTACCCCACCCCACTGCTGCATGTCGCATGTACAGATAGCGGATCGAATCCGAGATTGTCTCTCGGCTAGATGACCAAGGTTTGCTGCCAAACTTATCTGGGAGGATTACAGCAATGAACTGTGCTCTGCTGACCACTGCAAGTCATTGTACAGGTCATATACGCATTCATACGTCACCATGATGTTGAGTGGGAGTCGATTGCGTAGGCGTATTCCACGAGCAGTATTCATCAACTCCAATAGACCTTATCCTTTATAGAGCAACAAGGAAAGGTGATGTGACGAGTTTCCGCGAGTTCAATACAGCAATCAGCGGTGAGGTCTGCGCCATGTTTACCATCAAGGAGGTATAAACAGCAAACTTAGCATGGTCTTGCAAACCATATAGTCTTCCAATTTTGAGGGCATCTCCTAAGAGTTACCTCAAACTCTCCTCTTTTTCATGCAAGGATCAGAAAATTGTGATAGCCTCACTTGACTTATTGACTGAAAAATAGGGCGAATGGTGTAGTGGCAAGTGGCGCACTATCATACATGCATGAGTCGTGATTTGACTAACCACTCGACACTCTTTCAAGCAATCCAAGCCTTCCATCTCTTCGGAGTCGGTTAATTTGTACCAAACTTGTCTGGGAGGATAAAAGCCCTTGTACATAGGCTGGCCACTGCAAGTCATTGTGTAGGCTAAACACGCATTCAAACCGCCATTACGGTTCTGATGGAAGTCGAATGCAGGGCGCAGCCCAGAGGAGAGACCGTTTGACGTCGAAGTCTCTATCTTTATCTTTTAATTGAAAAAGTGAGGTTTTTCCATTAACATGGAATGTCACAGTAACAGTTTCATTGAGTGGCCCCTTCACACACACCTCCTTCTTCTATTTGCTCAGTTACTCCTTACTCTGTGTGTTCTTCCTTTTCTCCTTTATCATTCTCTTGCATTTTAATTTTTCTTGTTGTGGTCATTACCAGTCGTTTTTAACTTCCGCTTTTGTGGCCCATCTCATGTTTGAGCAGAAAAAAAGATATGAATAAGTGAAATCTCGCACGCCCCCCCCCCCCCCCTCTCTCTCCCGTCTTCAAGGTTTAATGATTGTTCTTAAAAATAACCAATCACGAAAATCACTAGGCACACAGTCGATTCAGTTATTGCCTCTCTTCTGACTTCGTTGGATGTCTTTCTCATTCCCTTCATATTATATTTGGTTACTCTCACCAGTTCTGGCATATCTGGATAAGGGAAAATGAAGTTAACGACCTTCTGATGATCATCAATCAAACTCATGAAAAAACGCAAGGACGAAGGCGAAAGCATGATTGATGATACCTTTTTTCAGCCATCAGTTGGTATTTCGAATTCTGGGATTCTGGGTTAGAGAAAAAATCTCAGAAACTTGTAGTCCAATTCATTGGGGTCCCGAAAATGAGGAACCGCTGAATAACTCACTGAGTGAGTTTTGCAGAATTGGGAAGAGTGCTTGAGAGCAGCAGCCAGACCATTTCCTTTCAATAGGTCAGCGCTGAGAAGTCGTAACTAACTGCGCCCCTTAATACTATGAGGGTTGCGAACCGACAGGGGTAGATGGGAGCTCTGTCGTTGTCATTTTTAAACCTTTTCGCAAGTTTCTATCAAAGTCATTCTCACAAGGACCTCAAATGTTGACTTGGGTAAGTTGTTAAAAAGAGTAGGCTCGATTAGGTTATTCTTTTTTGGGTAAAGAAGAATGAGGAAATTCAACAATTGCTCCATATGGTCCCCTTTCTTCTGCCAATGGCCATTTCCTATCAATCCTAAAGTCAATGGGCACGCCCGAATACGAGCGGCATTGCATGCCCTCTTTGATTGCACTCTTGAGGCTCCTTTTCAGATTCGAAACAGCCGGCACAGCGGTGTATGGATGGGACATCACGTCAAGAAGTTAGCTTTCAAAAACTATAAATAGTTCGAATGGGGAATGGGGAACTTAGGGAAGAGTAAAATTTTTGGCTAGGATGTGCGTCCAACAGCTAAAAACAGCAAGTAAAAATGGCACACAAAGTGACATGTAGTGATTGTCGAGCCAGTGGGGCAGTAACGTTTACTACCGTAACTGGGATTCAAACAGATCCTAGGCTTTCACTGTTTTGTCTTGAATATTAGTAATAAGAAACCTTTCATAAAGACACCAATCCGACCTGTTGAAAAGTCATCCTTGGATGAAAATCTGTGACTCTTCTTGGAACCCTCACCATCTCCGATTATAACCATCTGGGAGACGGGCGTTAGGAACGATTTTGGGCAATCGATCCGCCGCACGCGGCTGTCGCGGACCACTCATTCGCCGCTATTACAGCTCTAGCGTTCTTCATACAGCTCANTCGATATGCGATCATTATTTCATGCACAGTTCTACTATTAGTACTTTTGTTTTTGTATTTCTTACCTTCTGCTGCATCCTAATAGTTCTTTCGCGGGCGACGCCCCTCTCACCGCGACGTGACCATTTCATTCCTAATGCACCACATCCTAACCATTTTCATTGATGTGAGTCATCCTATGGCACCTCGCATCCCTCGTGAGTCGCACTTACGGTGGGTGGTAAGACCAAATTCCGTTCACAGGCGGCGAGGAATGCGCAATAGAAATTTTGGGCTGCAAATTCATAACTCCTGTTTACATGGGCCTAGGGCGTTCAAATTTGGTAGGAGGCAGGCGGCAGTATGGTAACACTTACTGTGAGTAGTAGGGCCGGACTCCCCCCGAGTGACGGGGTTTTCGTGAAATAAATGAGCGAAAATCCATAATTCCTGATCCCGTGACTTGGAGAGCAAAATCAATGGGAGTACAGGAGGCAGGATGGGAGCACTGAGTATAGAAGAGGACTTAACGACTAAGATCTACACACCAATTGAATCCTAGCACCTTGTTTATTTACGATCTAGCTTTGACTTTTTGATATGTTTTATTCGAAAGGAGGGGTAAGTGCAGTGATAGAAACGAATTGTAAGGAGATGAAGTTGGTTCACCTCTTGCTATTAGAATAAGACCGCTACCCAGCAAAGTTTACGATACGATTAAGATCACTGTTTCTCTCTGCATCGATGTCATTCCTGGCAAAACTTATTCGAAGCTGGTAATCTTGGATTCTCATCTAATGGTGTAACCGCAGAGAAAGAAGCTACATTTAGAAAGACATTTGATAATGGTAATATTATGACTCTCAAATTTGTGAGTTCCATTCAAGGCTTTAGATGACTACCAGTTAAAACTCAAATGGAATACTGTTTTCAAGATGAATAGCGATAGTTCGAGACTTTCTTTAATCAAAGGCATAGGCATCAGCACATTTTGCCGGTCGTGCATGCCCTATGGCTTCTTTATCGAATTTTGTGTTCCGAAATGTTCCGAAGAGGGAGGGAGCTGTTTGCCGAATCACATCACCATCACTCTAACATAAGAAGGAGGGAAGCCGAGGACCCGACCTGTGACATATAGGCCATTAAAAAGGCGAGGGCAACTGGGGCCTCGGTTGTGCAATGATTAGAGCACGGTGCCCAGAACGCACAAGTACGGGTCCGAGTCCCGTCCGAGACTGAAGTTTTGTCCATAAATCGCCAACCTTTTGAGTAAAAACAATATTTAGAGAAACTTAGAAAAACCCACCCGAATTACTCATCTCGTGATGATCCAGAAGAACAGTGACTTTTGTTTGCATGTTGTTCTAAGAACGGTTGAAGGCAAGCACTACTGCCGAATATTCGCCACAATGGTCTGGTGTTCGAAGAAGAACCAAAGGATTTACTTGCAATTCAATGTTTCGTACCTGAGCCGGTGTTCACCGCACCCTCCGTCGCAAAACAAGTAAGAAAAACATGCTACATGATGCTACGCCAAGAAGTACACTTGGAAATATTCTCTTGTGAATTTGCATTTGATCAAAGTGCTGGAAGGAAGGACCTTCGCATGAGGATGTGCTTTGAACTTAATCTGAAGTGCGATTTCTTTGGTTCTGTTTCTTAAAGGTCGATGTGAAGGAGGAGCAATGTCGAGAGTATTCCTAGCCCTTAATAACATTTCTATACCGAGAAAGCAAAAGAGTTTGTGAAGTTCTTGGACATTGAGAGATTATATCTCCAACTGCGAACAAAATACGTGATTGTTCTCAAAGGCAATATTCTACCAGAACGAGCAGCGTCTGAGTGATTTGTAACACCTAGACAGGGTAAGTAGCTGAAGGATCAATGTGTCCACTGTTCACGACCATTCACCGGAACTTGCTTTGGTAGCTGCTTGAATGTTCAAGAACCTCACAAACAGGTGAACGTAGCATGCTGCACCATTCCGTGTGCCATTCTACGCGTGGTGACTGAAAATGAAAGAAGGATTGCGTACGACAACGTAGAGCGCAATTGTTCGTGAAGTGATTCCATTGAACCGTCACCGACCACTCCAAAAACGGATATTCATGGGCTAAGATTGCGCCTTACTACTGGTCTAACTGGGTACCAGTTGACTCCTACAGATGGGTCATGTCTTTCAGTAGGAATCAACACTTTCATGGCCAATAAAAACATTCACATCAAAAAGCTATTACGTCGAGAACGTGCCATTCAGGGAGGGGGGGGGGGTTTCATTTTAGAATTCCTTATAGATGTCATGCAGCGAATTATGAACAGCCTTTAGTGATCACGCCTAATGCATGGACGCGGCGGATCGGCCCTATATAAGGTCCCACTATATAAGAGAGCTGCAGCTGTCAGACAGCGGTATTTCTTTTCACAATTCGTTGCTCGACATTTATTCAGTGCTTGATTTCAGGCAGCAAATGGGTGCTCTATCGCACTCAGTCCGGTTCCTCCTTATGCTTGTAGGTTTTTTTTTGACATTCCTCAATAAATTTCTCGATACCGCCCGAAATGGTACCCAGTTCGCTTCCCCTTCCTGGGTCATAGCGTTTGCTGTAGGGCTACAAGGACTAAAAGGATGGGGGGTAGGGTCTCTATTATTCCTAATTATTAAAGGGGAACCCTCGCTCTCCACAGATGAGTAGTACTGCCTAAAGAATCTTTTGGGAGCTGAGTTGCCTTCAACCTGACGATGGGAATTTGTTTATTGGAAGTAAAACTAACCTTAGCTAGGGGTCACTACCATACAGCAGCTCAAGCAGTTCTTGCGTTCAAAGTCTACTCACCCTCTCCCCTCTCCTTTACTATTTGGTCTCCGTTCCTTCTTACACATATATATATATATCATATTTACATCAAATTCACCCCAAGGACTCCGCTCAGAAGAAGGAAAAGAAGAAGAGGAAAGAATTAGCGGAAAGAGGAAAGGTTCCTAGATCGTATGCATCGAGCTAGGAATTCCCAAAACGATGGCTGATGCGTTTCAGTCTTAGAAAGCGGCTGTAAATGTTATTATGTTATTCGACTTTGCTTACAAGTAATCGTTTGTAAGACACTTATCGTAGATTATTTCAGGCATGCATTCTGTTTACAATCGAATCCGCAATGGGGTGGAGGAAGATAAAATAAATCCGACCCCATGTGTCCGATGTTGTGAGAAAAATTCTTCAAAATAAAGCCGCGCTTTTTGTATGTCATTTCACAGAGTGCGAGAATCTTCTCTTGAATGATCACACCTTCTGCAATTATAAACATGCCCCATAGTTTTGACTCAACGTTATACGTGATAGAAAGCCCTGTTGTAAGTCCTGTTTTCTCGGTGAACTTGAACAGTCCTTTTAGCAAGTAACATGAAATCTCATTTCGTGATTAAACCTTTAGATCATCGGGGCGGAAAATTCGCTACTCGACCTATTGGTATCGCGCTCGTTTTGCTTCTTTTTACTTCTTACTCGATTGTAGCAATCAGGTACTACTAGTCTACTGATTCTTAGGATTATTGACCCCCTTCCTATCTCTAGCGTTAACCCCGAGCAGTCTCAGGTGTCACCGTTTTAGTCGTCGCCTCTTCATTCTATCTACGGCGGTTTCTATCGTTACCTCGGTTTCGTTCAGGTTCGCATTCCATCACCTCTTTTTCAGAGTTCTTATTAGGGTTTTACTTAAACTCTGAACTCTATCACTTATCTTATCAGGTGATCCTCATCAACTTCTCAGCAAATGCCCATACCATCGCAGACGCTGCTCTTTCATCTTCAGTAGAGTATGGGCTATTCCCATGAATGATCGTGAAATCGTCGATCTACTGTCGAGTGGCATCCAACAGCTCCTATTTTGGCAATATTTCTTACATTCCGTATGTTTCCTTTTTCTTATTTTTTTCTGACTTTTCGAATTTCCGGTTCCTCACATTGTTGTGAATCAGGAATAAAGAGATTAACTATAAAAAAATGTTATTAAACGTAAAAAATGATACATTATTTCCGAGGAATTGAGAAGCTAGGCAAAGTTCTCTCTTTACATTTCTGATTAGGCAGAAATTGATTTGGTATTCATTTATCTGTTCTATTTATATTCCATTTGACCAAGTTGGCATGCTGAATTAAATCGGTCGGTGCTATTTTGGGCCACGAAATTTAAAACTTCGCACTTCCACTGAAGTGTCATGTTTTTGTTTTCCATCGAAATAGATGCCACCATTTATGAAAAGTCACAAGCCTCTACATTTTTCATATTGATGAAACTGTAATATCATCTTTCATAAACTGTCTAAAATTAAAAGTGTATGAAATTAAAGGCACATTTCACGATGAAAATGGTTCCTGAGATTCCCCCACATGAAGAATTTGAGGTCCCCGTTTTTACCATGTCTGGCACTATTAGGTCGGAAAACGGCCTAGTTAAGGAGTTATAAAGGGTCAAAGATTGGCCCGTTGTATCCTCGGACGAGTTTCACCGCTATTGTAGAGGCTGCATCGATCACAAGAAAACCCATGTAGGAATTTCAAACAACTTGTCATGACCCATAGCGACAGTGAAAGACAGTTCTGTACAGTTCTGGCTTGATGTAGTCAGCTTTTTGTGCAACTGTAATAACTGAAATCTCGTCCAAATACCCCTTCATGTTACTCCCGTCATGGCAAGCTCGTCCAAACTCTTTTTTCCCTACTTTTGAAGGGCCATATTTTCCTCGAGATCGACGGATTCTCTCGCTTTCTTCACTACCGCTGAACTGTTCCCAATTGATACTTCCGTTTTTCGAATAAAAACGGGTACCCC
>UZAF01020373.1:0-14606 GCA_900617895.1 Haemonchus placei | reverse complement strand
CCTGTCACCTGCTGACTGCCATTTATTCAAACATCTGGACAGCTTTTAAAAGGAACGAGCATTCAAAAATCGATGCGACGTGGAAGCTGCCTTTCTCGAGTTTTTGGAATCCAGATCTCCGGACTTTTATGAGAATGGGATAGACAGATTCGTATCACGTTGGTGAACATGTGTGGAATCGAATGGGGCTTACTATGAATGAAAATGTTCACTTTGAGATGAGTTATAACTTTTTGAAAAATAGCTGACGAAACGGCCAGAACTTTCCTTACAACCTAATACGATTATTCCAATGTCTTTCGACACTATGTTTCATGATAGTATGAAGATATTGATAAAATGGTACCCAAACCCAAAGCAATATCAAAATATCTTGGAAAACTGACCGGCGATTGAAATTCGGGAGCTGGGGACTGAGCTAGCCCATACTGGCTTCCATAGGGGTTGTGATCAACGTCGATGAATGGAACTGGTGAAACTACACCGTGACATTGCTCGTACAGACGTCGTTGTTGAATTTGCATTGCACGCATCTAAACAGCCAATCGATTTCGATCAATATCAAATCGTTCGAATTTTCCAACTTTCTCGATCAGTCGATATTGTATTCTGTGACGCAGTCGAAATACTAGGAGTCCCGTTCTGTCCTTTTTTTTGCAAAGTTTTTCTGAATTTGCGCCAGTTGCACTGAGAGGACTGCCTTTGGCACGACGTTAGTTAGTGAGGGGAATGAGTTGCGTGACAAATTCCAAGTAAACTTTAAATCCACCGTTCGAAAAAAGAGTCGCAGCTACGTAGACGGAGCGGTACTCAACTCGTATCAGCTCAGAGGAAAAGCTAGCTGAGAGTTATGTACAGACCTGCTTCGTCATTGCCAACAATTTCTCTTCTTCATGCCGTCGCATCGCTTCTTCTTCCATCTGCTTTTGACGTCGATATTCAGCTATTCGATCGGGGTCTGAAAAAGTGCCTTCTTTTCGAAGCAGAGTTCATATACAAATATATAATTATATATATTTACCTAGGTTTATATAATAAAAGGATAAAGAAATGTCTTGGGGCATTGATCAATCCCGTCTGAGGGATACGACATGCAATCGACTTCGATTTTTAGGTTTGATACTTATCGATCGCATGTGTAAGAACAAATAAATAAATATATATCTCAGTCAATAAAGGATGTAAGGATGAGGATCGCAACGATGTTTTGATTGCGTATGGGGCTTACATAATGACTAGCGGTGGCCACCCGGTGTATAGGCCAGTGCCTCTATCACCCAGATGGGTCTGCCACAATCAACCGTCCTCTGAAGGATGGGAGACTTTGGTAGCCTGGGCAGTTTTCAGTTGGGAATTCGATCTCTGGACCATGCATGGGGTAGTGCAGCAATTGCTACTACATAACCTCCGCTCTACACGATCGGTAATCACTGCTATTGTGCTAAGGGGGGGNAGTTGGAAGTGTGATGAACTGGTGGAATAACGGGACACTGAACGGAACGAACCAACGGTTTTATAGTTTGTTGGACTCACGCGTTAATGCATAGTTTTATAGTTTTGAATAGTGAACGTGGAGAAAAAGGAGTGTAAATTTGGAGCTCACCAGTGATTTTTCGGGACATAACTGAATGAGATCGCTGAGTTTTTTTGTCGTTCAACGGTGGCCAAATGACAACCGTGGGATCCTGAAAATTTGTTTATTAGGGTTCGTCAGTTTACAGAAAGTCCACAAAAACTTCGGATTTAAAACCCTTGGAGAAAGAACCGATTAAAATGATCTTTTATTGAATACCCTATTACCATGCAGCAGCAAAAATCGTCATTAATTTTCCTAAATCTCACTTTGATATTGCTAAGCTCAGCTTCAGATGCGGATATCGTCCTGGTTTCAGCAAATGACATTCCACTATTGTCTCTTTCTTTCGAATAATCCCTGTGATTTTGACTCCCATTGCCGAATTGTCCTTCATTCGGCCTAAAATTGACTTTCGAATCGATTACAAAAGTAATTCTATGATGTAAAGCCTCACCTTGAAGGGTTCACTTCCTCTAACTTGAAGAAAGGTCCATTAAAGGAAGTGACTGGTGGTTTGGGTGTAGTGGCACGACCTCTCCGATGCTTTTCAAGGTTTTCTTGCATTATGCGATACCGTTCTTCCTCAGGCAAATCGTTGAAATTCGTGGACTTCGGTCGGTTTTGATATGGGCCATCCCCAGATGTCTAAATGGGTCGTAGTAAGTTGTCGGTTCAGTAGTGAAGTCTTGGTAGTTCAATTTCTTGGTTCGAGCGTTTGAGTGCCACTACACGTGTCTGGTTTCCAAGCGTACTCAACTGTTCTGAGAGCTTCCCACATATCTTTGGGGTAGGATTCATCGAGAACGAAGGGCATACCTGAGAGGCGGAGGTTTCAGGTCTTTCATTGTAACGGTCCACGTGATCGGATTGCATCGATTTCGAGTAGCTGCTCTGATGACTGCTGAAGTGTGTTTATTGAGAGGTGAACGGTTGTTGCACTACCTGTTAGTAATCGATTCTAATCGATATTCGATACGTCATACGAATACGTACCTATAGTAACCCTGTTTGATGATCGATCGCGGTTCTTTAGTTGGGGGTGGGCTCATCAATCGCTCGGGATAGTCTTCACCTTCAGGAACTCTGGGAGTTTCCTGAAGAAAACCCGTTCAAAATCATAATGAGCACTTTGGAAAAAGTGCAAAAAGTACTCACTCGAGGCTTCAATGTTCCACTTGACTGTTGTTGCACAGGTGGCTCCGTTGACACATTCACTGCGATGAGTGAAGGACGTTTCTGGAGGTAAATTTTGAGGGTAGCTTTCTCGTAAGTTTACATTTGTTATTGGCCTATTATGTGGGTCTGGGATTGTTGGCGTATTTCTTCGCGGAAACAGCCAGTTTGTTCTTTAGACACTTGGTCGGCTAGGTGGATAGCCGTCATTGTCGATGCACTTTTTTCATAGAGCATCGAAGTGATTCCACATGTCATGAGAGCTTCAAGTGGAAGTTGAGGATTTAGCGCATCCTTTTTCCAACTGCACGAACCTTAAGTCCCACCCAAGTCGCCCAGTCGTCGTTCCCTGCCAGTGACCTACTCAAGTTACATATATATAGGTATAAGTAAACCAAAAGAGATCTCTGTCAGTCAGCACTTGGGCCAAGCATAGTTAGCCAAAGAACCGCTTCAGCAGTCTGAGAAGAACGGAAACATTGCAGGCCCCTCGTCTTTCTATACCTGGAAGGGGTATCGTCCAATGGCCCGACATCCATCTTACACTGCAGCCTAATATTTCACAGCAGAGTAACTTCACAGTACACAGTGCACGTTCGCAATCAAGTTCTTGGTTGTACTAACCCTTCTGAAAAAGCGCCCATGTGGCGTTGATATGTTTTTCAAGTNCAGTCTGAGAAGAACGGAAACATTGCAGGCCCCTCGTCTTTCTATACCTGGAAGGGGTATCGTCCAATGGCCCGACATCCATCTTACACTGCAGCTAATATTTCACAGCAGAATAACTTCACAGTACACAGTGCACGTTCGCAATCAAGTTCTTGATTGTACTAACCCTTCTGAAAAAGCGCCCATGTGGCGTTGATATGTTTTTCAAGTCCTACGCACTCTGAATAAAAAGTATCTGTCATCAGAATCCCGCAAGCGAATGGGACTTAGAAATGGGGTTCATAACGACACCTAGGGTCGAGAAATTTGGAATATTTGCTGGTAGGGACCTCCGAAATAACCCAGGATCAAAAGTTTTAAATTGGAGGCCTCATGGGGCCACCTCAATAATGTCAGCACCTGTGATCTGTCAGAATTGATTCGTGGCACAGGTTGATTTGAATGTGAAGACGACGAGACAGGAGCACTACTTGGCGGTGGCGGTGGTGGAGGTGGTGGCTCGAAGCGACGCGTTCGAGATTGGTCGCTTTCCTCAGGTCGATTGAGCTGACTCTCAGATGTGGCTCGATGCGATCGAGTAATACGGCGTTCCTGAAACGTAAGACTAATCAAACAGTACTTCAACTGATGAAAACAACCTTGACCGGGACATTTGGACTTTTTGGGAGCTTTTGCTTGGGTGCTTTTATTTTTACGAGATGGAAGAGAACGACCATGTCGGGTAGGATAACTGGGCTCCAGTGCTACCAGGTGCCTTATCCGAGGCTATGGAAAGTTGACTCGACTCATTGTCAGTAAAAAAAAAGAAGAAATGAGCAAAAATAAAAAAAAAAACACAGTCATTGCCAAAAGATAAAAAATGTGATAGGAGTCTATGGAAAACATTTTTGAAAGACCTCATCGACTTCGGGAATATATGGCAGTGACGGAGTGATGGAAGCAGCAAGGGGAGTGATTCGTCGAGGTGGTAATCCACTGGATGAAGCGCGAACTTTATCCAGGTAAGCCTGGCGAAGACGCCGAACAGAGTATGGCGGCTCGTCGTCGTCGTTGTCGACGTCGTCGTCCCTCATTGGAAACGTCGGCCGCCGTGTTGTTGCTGAACAGTCGTCGATGACCGACGGATGTCAAAACGATGTCTGAGAAGCATACGAACAAACGGCATTCAGTAAAACAGATCGATTGAACGTGGCCGACAAGCGAAATACAAACAATGGACCAGATTGAGGTGGTTCGAGAGTAGCGATGGAGAAATGCACACGGGTCTTCCATGAACAGTGAGAGCCAATGTGAGAAGCGTACGCTGTTGTGTTGCGTACGGTAGAGAAGTGCAGTCGGCTTGGCGGTCGTTGCTCGGCCCGTAGGCGCGACAGGATTAGTGCGCTAATACGATAAATGAACAAAATGTCGACGTTAAGGGGTACGCCGAGAGTCGAAGTCCTCGCCGCCGTGGTGGCGGTGAAGGTGGAACGAGCAGCGTGGGCGAAAATGAAAACAAACAGTAGAGGTGAGCACTCCGCGCAAGCCCAGAGTCGCTGATAAGCCGAACCAAGAGCCCAAGAGTTCGTGCCGACACTCAAGAGTACGGCAACCCTCTTAGTATATGGGAACTGCTAAAGTAATACCCCTGCGGTGCGCGTGGAACACGAAACTAAGCGAGAAAGAAACGAGCCGAGCTGGACATTCAACATGAGGTTTTGCCCTGTCAAGTGGGCTAACACTCGGCTAAACCCTCATCTTTTCAAACGTTCAGAGTAATACTCTCCCGGTGACAAAATAAAGAATCTTTCGACACTTTGAAGAGTTTGCCACTACACTCCAGGGAACCCATACACTCCAGGGAACTTCGGAAATTCGTCCCATGTCGAGACGGGGTCTGATGAATGAACTCCTCGGATTTATCGAAAGTTCTGGAAGCCGTTAGGTGATAATTACTGAGGCAAAGTGCAACATCGGCTAGAAGTAGCGGCTTCCTCGGTCGAGTTCTTGAGAGTCGTCGAGCAGCATGTGTTTGCATGCGTGACCGCGCTCAGCGCTTGTTTGACTGAGGTCGTCGTCGTCGTCGTCGTCGATCGACCGATCACACAGCTGAAACAAATACGGAGAAGCAGAACATTCCTTTGGAACTTATATCCGGATGTACGCTCTCGGAAATGTTTAATATCGGAACCAATTAGCCGAACAAGTCCAAATATGGTCTGAGAGAGGGCCTAATATTGGTGTTAATACTGAAAATCATGGATTGGATGTCGGATGAAGTCTCCAATTATGGATCTGACCGTTGGGAGAATTGGCAAACAGAGATCGTCATGGTGGAAAGGTCAGGTGGCAGGTGTTTCAAGTGGAAAGTACTAATCCATGGAAGAAAGCCGTTCCTGGGAAAAGAGCAGAATAACATGGGCGGAGGGCAAACGAGGGTATCGCTCAGACAGTACTTGAATTTAGAAAAAATAAAAAGTATCGGTTCCAAGTTCTGCTACTGTAGTCGTTACATTTTCTTTAGCAGGAAATGCCACTACTTCCTGCTGACATTAGTTTCCCAGGTTGTGTTCATAATACTGCTACCTCTACTTCTTATTTTTCCTGTTTTCTATCACTTGACCCTTGAATCTCGGGAACTATAAAGTTATTACAGAATAACTGTTGAAAAGGAAGTCGAATAAGTACGGAGAAAGTACAAAAGCCCGGATGAAGAAGCTGCTGAAAATTGAAGCCTAGCAAAAAGCCAAATCTCACGATAAGTTGAGCCCAACCATGCCCATATACTTTCTAAAAACTGAAGTGTATGACGGCTATTCTGATTTGTTGGCAAAGGCCTATCCCCACATCCTGTGCCCAATGAATAAGCTACAGTTAGGTAGCAGAACGAAGGACTGATGTGGGTTATTGTCTGGATTATTTCACTGTCAATTGATAAACTTCGTGATAACGATAATCTCGAAAAATCCGATTTGCAGTAGTCATCAAATCAACACTAACATAAGGCATATATATTGAAAAAGTCGGTATGAAAAAAAAACCAAAAAATTCTGTTAATGAATATTATTAGGGGCTCCAAAGTGAATTAAATTGACCCAGACATTGATCGTTCAGTCGAGAAATATCTCAGGAATGGTGTGGGAATCACGGACCAGGACTTCTTCAGGTGATGGGACAACAATCAATGTCTTATTTATTCCCTGTTTAGTTTCGTAGTGTAGGATCAAAGATCAGGGAGGGAAAGCCCACGAAGGGACAGCTATCGGCCCGATGATCGTTCAGATGGAGATCTAACTTGACTGAAAAACTACCCATTCTCTTTCAGTTTGATGAATTTAACGTTTCAACGTGAAAATAAAAGCGAATTTTACTTGTTCAGCTTTGATTAACACAACACTCTAGGGAGAATGTAGGGTCAAAAAGGCTAGCCCCAAACTGAGTGCTCGTTGATTCCCGTTTTTCTTTGGATTTGAAAAGTTAAAACCTTCTGAAAATAATCGATTTAAGAAAAATGAAGTATGCTGTCTGACAATGCCCATCCCCCTTACAAAGTTTCATCTCAAAGGGACATCGGGGAAGTGGGGCCCAGGAGAAAACAGGTGAATACAATGTAGAACTTCAGACTCAGTCCTTAGCGTTACCCAGATGACAGCGTCATACACTGGTTTCGAGGGGTGATAACATATCTTAATAGACAAAAATGCCTGATTGAAAGTAGTACAGGAAGAATGATTCGATTTTTTCTTTTATACTTTGATACTTCTACATATGTTTGCTCTACCATTTCAATTGAATTCGATCGAAACAGCGATATTGGTGGAGTGAAAATCAATGTGGTGGTTCTGTCTCCAAAATGACTACTAATCGCGATATTCAGCGTTGCTGGTCCCTCCCTAACCCTCTTCTTGCGGCAATCTGTTATTTTACCAGATCAGCTTAAGCTCCAGCCCCACCCTAGAGCTAGATTTATAAAACAGAAATCACAACTGTGCCACGAAGTGGTAGAAATCCTGGAGTTCTGAGTTATAGGCGGCTACATCATGCATGCACAACGAATGTGATAATCATTGGCATGCATCCAGAATTCCTCTTTCACTATAACCTCACTTTTCATCTACAGCGATCAGATTATGATTTGAAATTGTACATAATTTGTATAGGGACATATGTTTTACTCCAATTCGTCTGCTTTTTGCAATTTTCTATACAAAGCTTTTTTCCGCGCTTTACACTTGTTTTAGTCACAACGTTTTCCAATTTCGTGGAGACCACCTCGAGTGGAAGTTTATTTGAATTTCTGGAAAAAGCTCTTACACTTTTTCGGTGAGAATCTCTATGGTAAACAATGATGGGTCATCGTTGGTATGTCAAACGTGCTGAGTTTTCAAAACGGGTCTTTCAAACTGAGTTCTAACCAGTTCT
Source organism: Haemonchus placei (assembly GCA_900617895.1). Classification (NCBI taxonomy): domain Eukaryota; kingdom Metazoa; phylum Nematoda; class Chromadorea; order Rhabditida; family Trichostrongylidae; genus Haemonchus; species Haemonchus placei. The sequence goes on along the minus strand of UZAF01020373.1, from coordinate 6,787 downwards.
TTGTCAAATGTTATGATACAAGCAGGGCTGGGAGCGTGAAAAATGATACTTTCAAAAGTGATCTGTCTTGCTTTATACTGGGCCCACCCTATTGGCTCAAATTCGCTTTGAGAGGTGGTTAGATATCTTGGGACGGATGGGATTGGGCAGCTAATGTACAACCTCCCTGGCGGGGTGGAATTGACATGACTTGAGGGTATGAAAGTTTTGACTATCCCGGGTTAGTATCGATCCCCAGCTCGATTCCTGAACCACACAAGTGGTAGCGCTGTCAGTTGACACTACTTTAAACACTACACTGAACCAATAGAACATTTTTTGTGTAACGGCGAAAAGTGCCACTGGATGGAAGCTACCGTCGACCCGTTGTAATCATCGATGTAATCAGCTTAAATGAGTGTTTTGGAGATGCTAAAGACTATAAATTAAGGATTATATTTATAAATATAGATTGTAGGGCTGCAAGATAATGTTGCAGCAACAGGCATATTTCCTACCGACAAGACTAACTGAGATGTCCGGATTCTAAATGGTCAATGGTTCTAACTTTTGATACAAGGTTATGAAATGTTTGTATCGTTCTGTAGGCGACAGAGACTTTTATTTAAACTTATATATGTTGTTAATTCGAGTAATTAATCACTGTCCAGGATCCAGGATCGAAGTGGAACCATTAAAATCCAAATTTCAAAATCAGAATTTCTTAATAAAATTTAGTCAGTCTCAAGAGATAGGAGAGTTCAATGATGGAGATGTTAAGTGCTACAAAACGTACCGCGAATTGAGTAAGATGAAATTCCTTTTGAAACTGTCGATGGAGATTATCGCTATGTCGTGGGGAGTGCTTGATAACCTGGAAAAGTCACAAATAGAGGAGGGAAACATACCAAATTTAAGATAAGGGATTGTCGTGAAGTACCTTTATGATGCTTACATGAGATAAAAAATTAGATTATTTAAGTTTTCAGAATAGGAATCAGTAGTGAGTTGAAATTTGTACGAATCTACTCAAAGGGTGAGGCAGTAGAACCTCTGGGAACGCAAAGCGCTGAATTTATCGAATAATCCCGTTGGAACGGTTTATGTGAGAGTAGGCGGGCGAAGGGTAGCGCGAAAGATGCGCTACCATGAGTAAACTGAGATGAAAAGTAGCAAATAGACGAAAGAACTCTTGACAATGAGAGCGAATAACTCATGCGATGTGGGCGAGACCGGAAGATACCCATTTCTTTGGAAAATTGTGGGTCTAAACGATTTTTTCTGAAAATTTCGCTAATGGAATCTGGTCGTTGAATACTAATCAGAGTTCAATTCGTCACTGTCACTTTTGGAGCAAAGACAATTTCCCTGGAAGGATTTTCCGACCGCAGCCTGTGGATAGAGAAGGAATGAAGATATTCGTGCTGCTTTGAAACAACAAAAATCCAGCAAACTAAAATTCTCATCCCTTCATCTGACATAGGAGGCCACTGATTTTCGTGGGTGGGCAACAGGGTAAGTAGCTTTGGTTGNGAGATGAAAAGTAGCAAATAGACGAAAGAACTCTTGACAATGAGAGCGAATAACTCATGCGATGTGGGCGAGACCGGAAGATACCCATTTCTTTGAAAAATCGTGGATTTTAACGATTTTTTTCTGGGAATTTTCGCTAATGGGATCTGGTCGTTGAATATTAATCAGAATCCTATTCATCACTGTCATTCTCGAGCAAAGACGATTCCTTGGAAAAATATCCCGACTGCAGCCTGTGGATAGAGAAGTGAATAAAGACATTCGTTCTGCTTTGAAACAATAAAAATCCAGCACTAAAAATTCTCATGCCTTCATCTGATTTAGGAGGCCACTGATTTTCGTGATTTTCGTGGGTGGGCAAAAGGGTAAGTAGCTTTGGTTGAACCCTTGTTTCTTTAAAAGCATAGACCAGACCACAAAATAACCACAAAATCGCTCTCAATCTTAGCGCTTTTCCCTATGGCAGTTTTTTATTTTACCGAAGTTTGTAATAGGGGGTGTGAACTTCTGTTTCCACTTTGATATATCCATTCATGTCGACTGCTTCTGGTCCCAGTAGTTAGAGTTTTAGAGTTACTACATACTTTTTTCTCACGAAAAGGAAGAAAAATAGAAAACACTAACTCGACGAACGTTGCGCTCTGTAGTCTCGACAGTCAGCTGGCCGGTGGATGCCCATCGGCGTCGAGGGTCGAAGTCGGAACTTTCCACTACTTCACGACCGTTACTTAGCAGAGGAGGGCGCTGAAATACAACGATCTTTTGAGAAGTAACTCTTGCTTTTTATCTCAATCCTAAAGAATGATAAGTTTCCTTTTGGTGGAACGAAGAGAAAAAAGAAGACTCATCGAGCCCTTCCAAGGATCCCTTCAAATTTGTTTTTACTTCTTAGCCTATACAGGCTGGTATGATGTGAGCTTATGAAACCCTGGAGGCTTCAAAATAGTAAGCACGCAGCAGTGTAGTTGTCGGAACTATGATGTTCGGGTGGTAACTTTGAGAGCAGCCTTTGTTGGCGAACTTCCAATTTCATCACAGTCTTGAGGGGAGAGGGGTTTGGAAGGGAAGACAGAAGATAGGAAGTTCACAATTGTAGGGCCACTTCCTTCCTTTACCTTTTCGAAACTTGTAAATCAAGAACCCCATGGGCATGTCGATGCCGCTTTTATCTCTGCTGTATATCCATAATAAGTATTAACGTTAGCTTGTAATCAATTCTCTAATTTTTATACATGCTCTCGAACTCACCGGAGTCTCCCTAGCAAACTCAGCTGGAGTAGGGCGTTCCCGAAGGTCGTACATCGACTGAGCTCGTTTGATTTTCTGAATTTCCAATTAATTAAACGGTTTTGGAGCCACTGGAGTGGCTTGCGTAACTGAATCCAATGCAAAAACTCACTCATGCTTATATTGTGTTGCAGTGTGAAGTTGGTGTGTGTGATGAAAAGCAGAGGGCGGATTGGCAAGAAGGTAATCTCCAGTGGGGTCAGAGGTCTTTTCAGTAAGGTCATACATGAAGGGGGACATATAACGGACATTAAGCTGGGTACGCCACACACAATCACACACGCTGATCACGATAGAGACGGACGGACGGACAAACAGACAGATAGACAAGCGAAACGCTCCACCACAACACTTCACCTACCTTCTGCAGGGTTTCAATGGACTGAAATAATCAAGTATTAGATGGATATAAATGAAATTCTTCCAATTTACTCATATGAGGTTCGATGTAGGTTCCAAACGAGTAGTCCAAGGAGTTTGATAGATTGGAGAAAAGTACCCAACTTGTAAAGAGCTCTAGGGAAGCTTATTTGGGTAAGGCGTCATGACCGTACTCCGAACCCCTGATGAGCAATTTTTTGCACGTGCTGGGATCAAATTGAACCCACCTTTCTGATATGTTCCAATTCGCGAAGGCTTTCGTCGTCGGTTTTCTGGAATGGATGGAATTGTGATTGATTTCAATCTGAGCACTCAAATTCGCAGTTCTACAGCTCGAGGATAGGGGAAAAGAAGAAAGAAGGCATGGGAATAAAATTATTGATCGATTCATAATCAATAGGAACGAATTGTGATGTTAGAATGGAAATCTCGGTGCTGCAATGTTACTATAAGAACTGTGGTGAATTCAGGACATTCCATCCTGAATACTAATTGTGCAGTCCCGTAGACGGGTTTACCTTTGGCCCAGGCCATCCGGGTTTGTTCCAAGGTTTATTTGCATCGCTCTCCTTTGCTTTGAGGTAATCTCTAAGACGACTGGCTTCCATTTCACGATGTCGTTCGACACTTTCTGTCAGATAATTGCTTGTAGTAATTGGACGAGATTCTGTGCTCTGAAAAGTTGCAGATCAGAACGGTATCTCAAAAATGATCTTGAAATGAGAATAGAGCTGTGTTATAATCTGCTTGGTTAGGACCGGGTTACTCCTAGTCTTAGTTTGTTTACGTAAATATAAATATTTAGAATTACTTCTAATTTACAGTTTGTTTTCTCCAGTAAGATGAACTGTCCTCCAAAAAGCTTCTACCCTGATGGTACCTTGGCTGATGACTGGGTTACTATTTATGTATTTATTTTCACAATTTGCTGCCACGGGCAACGGTGGCAATGCATTATACACGAGGGGGGAGAGGGGCATACGTCCAGGGGTCGAATCCTGGCTCTACACTTACCCGAACCCAAACCAATCAAGCGTTCCATCTTTTCAGGGATAACAGGCTTCTCTGAGAGGATAAAAGCAAGTGGTAACAGACTCCTCTGGGAAAATAAAAGTGTTACCTTGTACATTTGCTTGCCAACTTATTGTACAAGCCATGTACACTTTTAAAGCCACTGCGCCCGAAACAGAATGGAAGTCGAATGCGAGGAGCATACCAGAAAATGGGATTACCTTATTTAGATTTTTGGAGACTTTGTTTTAATTATTTATTTGATAATAAACTAAACTATTTTTAGACAGCGAAATAGCATCTTGTTTACAACCAGAATGCTTATTTATTTATTTGTTGCTCTACTTAATTACGGAACAGCTTTTACAGGGCACGTAGGGATGTAGAGATTTGAGTAAGGGTTATCAATCGAGTTCCAACGAAAAGAACTAAATAATAAGAGAATAGCCAGGAACACCAGAAATTGAAGAAGTAGCTAATTGAATGTCGCTGAGATTGGACTGAGAGAAAATGGAATAATCGTATTTGTAGAATTTTGGACACACTATATCAGCTGTAGATTTGAATTATGGATTGCAATAGTGACATGGCCGCAGGTTTCACTTACAACGAAAACCAGTTACCATTGTCCTCTGAGACTATGATTTCATTCGATATTTCCTCGTCTGCATCGTGTTCATTCGAATTTTCGTCTTAGCGATGAGCGCTGTCTACTTTTTGGTGGCTAGGGGGACTAGACAGGAAACCAGTCTACACACTACTAGCTTCTCAAAAATTTTGTGGATTCTTGCCAGCTATTCGAGTTTCCAAAGAAAAAGCGTTACATGGATCAGATCGTTGGGAGTACTACAGCAGTCTGCCTGTACAGGTAGTCTGAGCGCAATACACTTTAGGCCTCATTTTGTAGATGGTCGCATTCGGTCACAACCCAGTCGTTGCCCCTTAGCCAACTATAAGAGATAAACCTAACCCCAATAATTTTAGAATTTATTAACCTGGCTTTAATTCATATATATATAGTTATAGTATAATTATTTATAATTTTCTGATTTTTTAAAATTTTTTAAAACTTTTTATTGATTTATGCGTTGCACGCAGGCTTACAGTATACTCAAGACACTTTCTTGATGCAAAAAAATTTTTTTATGGATTACCTTGAATCGTCTTTGTTCGAGTGGCTCGAGTTTGATTAAACTGCGTTTAGAGTGTTGACTGGGAAAATCGCCAGCTATCTCCCGTTTAGCATCTGGTAATGTAGTTGAGTGCAAAGGCATGTTAGCATTGGAGCGCACCTAAAACAGTTTTTTCTACCGATGGGATCAATAAATTAAATTTATTTCAAATTGTGACTTCAAAATATTCCACCTTTGGATCGATCACTGTTAGTTTGTAATCTTCGTGCCGCATGCTCACCTAAATGAATAAGGTAAGCTTCATGTCTGCCGGCTAGTTGTTGATTGTCGGTCATGGAATTCGTAGGAGCGAGTGAAAATTCAGAGCTAATTTTTCAAGCATCCACAGGGTTCAGAATAAAAATTTCATTTAAAAATGGCCAGCTGCTCTTGTCACTTAGCTTCCACACTCAATTTTTAACATTAATCTGGAATTTAACTTGAGATATCGCTAGAGATCAAAATTTCCCTAATCCCGACCATCTAACGCTTCTACTACCTATAAAAGGACAACGGGACGTGGTCATCCGGCCAAGTGCGCCAACTCACCTTGTCCCTCACCCCACTCCCCCTTTCCCCCTTTCCTCCATCAAGGATTCCACTTTTAGTAACTTCAGAGTACGAAGCTGCTTAATTGAAGCGCTTCCATACCGTAAGACATTAAGGGGAGTTCCGCCTGGAACGGATAACGACGGTTATGAAGTTGATGCCATATCGTGCACTACTCTGACGGTGGAACTACTGACTTGTCCCGTACTGCTTCATTCCTATTGAGATGGAAAGTGTTTCTTCTGTGAATGAATTTGGCATCAACAGTTCTTATCCTAAGAAATAGTTCCTTTTTATGTAACAGTAACCAACCTTGTAATCTCCCTTCTCATTCGGAAGGTATCCACTGGTTCCCAGTTTCAGCTCATGACTCTGAAACAGCATACAAATAACGGAAACAGCGGGCTACAATAGGCAAAGAGCACTAATAGTAATGGTAAACATCGTAAATAGTAAGGCCATAAAACTCTTACAAAGGCCCCTATATACATAATTGCTTATAATTGCTGGGTAATATGCCATGATAGGACAATATGTGAGTAATCCTCCGACGAAATGAACAACAACCCTCTATAGATGGGCCTATCACTTTTCTAGACTGGACGGGTTTTTCAAGGGTTTGTTGGACTCGTTCCCTTTGCCTCTGGGAACTGCGGATTATAGGATGCGGCTGGAGCTGTTCTGATCGGTTCCCACGCAGTTGTACGGGAACCGATCGGCTGGATGGGTAAACTCTTAACTCTTTTTCTCCCAAACCATCTACCCAAAACAGAAATTTGAATAATTGCCATAATTTTCCACCATCACTCACTAAACAGAAGTAAAATCATCCTTGGAATTTCTTCAAAAAATGAAAGTATACGGGAATTCCTCAC
>UZAF01020372.1:2274-18327 GCA_900617895.1 Haemonchus placei | reverse complement strand
GAGATTCACCTCCATTGCCCGATTTGTGGTTTTCATGGTTTCCCGAGGTAAGATGGGAGATAAGTGCGAAGGAAAACGAATGAATTATTAGCTAAACCCAAATGGGCGACAATCCCTTAATGCCTTGGCTTTCAGGTCAAGGGAGCCATTAGGATAACCGAGTACATCATGCTTATTCTTGTGGTGAATGCCATCGTAGTCATCGTAACGCATCAACACAGGTTGGATTGGATTGCATAGTTTTTGTTTATTTGTTTATTGTTTTTTTGTGCTAACTAGTTCTGATTGCACCATATTTTATTGATGCCCTTTCTATTCATTTTCTACCTGCTATTTCAGGTGGGTGGTCTCGCGACGAATCCTGTTCTGTGCAGCATTGTCCTACTGTTTTCGAGCTGTCTGCATAACAATATTCCAGGTGAAATCAATATACCCAACAGACAGTATTCAACCCTGTTCCCAGTAATTCCTACATTGTGACTGGCACACGTTCTCGTTTCCTCATTTGCCATCATCATAAAGCAGCGAACCAATGGCTACAGCCGAGACTGGAAATTAGTCGTTTACGACCTCATAATAACTCGTTAATCATAATCGGGAGTGACTTTCTCTGTTACCTTCGCTAATGCTTAACAACTGGGTGAACTTGAAAGGGTAGAAGCTGGGGGAGAGTTCGCTTGAAAGGAAACTCCTAGAAGAATTTTCTTTGAGAGCTACATACATATAGGATTGAATATTTCGTTATTTGAAGTACTCCCTCAACGTCTCAAAGAAAAGCGCTGGATGCTTCCCAAGAAATGCGCCCTGCATTTGACTCCCGGACGGGATAAACCCCATTTGATTTTTTGTACGCTCAAGGAATACACTGGGAAACGCCAGTGCCTGGAACTGTGTTCAAATTCTTCTTATCTGGACGACTCCCATGTCTCCTATTCTTGTCCGGCTCTGAGGTAGGAGAATTTGAAGGAACCCAAATGCACATGGACGGCAATCAACAGCTCCATAGTGTTATACGGAGAGAAACGGACATGTCTCCCTTGGAGTCAATTAATCTCGGATCTGGGAGTGCCACTCCTTTCGACCTTCCCACCTGATCATAGTGACGGTTCGATTGCCTATGTGGTCTATACAATGATTTGTGATGAACAGCCGAGGTATAAACCAGCGCTATCATCCTACCAAATGAGTCTGGCACGAATCAACCGACTCCGGAGGGACGGAAGGCTTTTTTAGCCTGGGTGGGCGAGTATCGACCCGGAATTCGGTCCTTGGAGTCTGGGATCCGCTTTTAGATTATCTGCGCGTGGTAATGGGCTCCTGTTATCACCGTAACACCATGAACACTCTGCGAAGGATGCTTTAGTAAAGATGTTGCAGATGATTTGCGATGACCAGCTACCATAGGTAAATTGGCTGGTTAATACAGAGGAAGTCCAGTGATTGAAGGCAGGTTCATGGAAAAATGTCAAACACCTAATTCTATGACAAATATGGATCGATTCTGCTCAGTAGTTTATGATTTGGGCACTACTCACTCACACATTGGTAGGTTTCCTCAATCCAAGGCAAAAAAGAAGCATTGGCGACCATGTGGGCTTCTAATGGGCAAATTCATGATTTCGAGCACCTCGCTTGTAGAAGGAATCATTAGATTACGAGTTCGAATGACAAAAGTCCTCCTATATAAATATTAATGGCATCTTCGACGTGAGCAGAAGTCACATGGTTTCCACGGTTATCTACCACGTTGGGAAAAAAACCTAAAGTCAATAAACGAATAAATCAGTAGCAAGAACTTTCATCGTTCTCTGTCCCCCATGAACGTTGCGATCCTTCGCTGGATGGTATATTTGTTGGAAAGTAAAATGTAAACCGAGCAAAGGTGAAAACTCAGTTATTTCAGGTGCCAGTCCCATCAGTTCACACTTACTGTGCTCCAAAAAGCAATGGATCATGGTATATCGTGTCGGCTCGTGTGGCAAGAATGTTCTGGAGCGCCGGAATCGAGGTAGGCCGTTGTTGTTGTTGTTTATCGGCAGTTTTATTGACATTAAAGCTGAAAAGGAATCAAGGGGCAATCCCATTTACGACGTCGAACTTCGTTATCATTCCATTTGCTGATGTCAGTCAAAGTACATTCAGATGCTGATGCTGCAGTTTGGCTGATTCTCATTGCAGTGCAGCTTTTAGAAGCCGTTTTGTAGGTGAAATATCGATACCAATAAGAACAATAAATTCAAAAATACCAATGCTGCAGGACTATCTGCGGATACGGAATGAACCAATTCTGTATTTAAGGAAGATCCTACAGTATCGGTAAATTTATTTATAGATACTGTAGGAAATTGCGGACGATGTGGAACAATTCTTATCTTACTTTACATTCAAAAACATTTACTCTGGTAGAAAGGGTAACAGCGCGTGTAAGAAACAGAGTAAGGGTTTAAACGCTTGGCATCGACCTATAGTTCCTATATACCCAAGTCCATATACGGTATTTTGAATCCTGTAGCTAGAACATCGGCTCTGCAAAAAGCCTTCCTCTGACGGCTTCAGTCTTTCCGGATGAATCGTGAAAGTCTAAGAGAATTCCTAGAAGGCAATCCTGTAGATCGATGTTTTAAGCGCAACAGATCTAAAAAACTCCTGAACTTCTGAGCATGATACAGTGGATCCTCATGTGAATAGAATGGTCCTCGTTTCCCTTCTGAATCTTGGTTGGGATTTCCCTTTTATCCAGAACTGATCCGAAATTTTCTCTTCATTTGTTCTACTCAATACCCTTCTTCATATGATTGTTCTGCTACATTGGGCCGACATGGGAACCTCGATAACGCGCAGGCTTCAGTCATTATCGTTATGAGAGAGATGATATGAAGTCATGAAACTCTTCGCTCACCCGACAGCTGCTTACGAAGCAACCACCCTTTTTTGAGCGCCTAGACTAATCGGCTAGTGACAAAAAGGAAGCCGAAATCGAATGAAATGGAAAAATCACTAGTAACGGTGTACTATCGCATAGAACCATTTTCCTACATAGACCGAATCGCATGAATCCCTAATGGGACCCTTGCCTTGGGGAGAGACGCCTAAATTGAAGTGCAGGCCCCCAGTTCCTGCACTCCACCGAAACATTGGAACGGCTTTCTTATATTCTTCCTTTGTCACTTTGTCAGAAGATTGCTCTCATCTTCAGGAGTAGTCAGTAAAAAGAAGCTGTCCACCCATACTTAAAAGAGATGGAATACTGCGAAAGTAGCATCAAACCCAATAATTACCTGTTTAATATCTGTTATTTCGGAATGGGACTGTGATCAACTGTGATCATATATGAAAAAATGTCGGCGAATAATTTTTACGAGGGGAGTGGGNGGGGGGAATGGAATGTTTGAGGGGTTCCTGCGGTCAAACTCCAACACCACAGCTGTAGAATGCCAAAAGTTAACGTTAATACTTTTGTGAAATTTGCCTCCAGATAGCTCCATAAGAGCTCCTATGGTTCACAGCTATGCAAGTTTACAGCTAAGCAGGTGCAGTTCAGAGTCCAACATTTATGAATTCACTTGTTCTACATGGGATCACCTCATTAACATATTACTTATATCTACATTTCTACCTACTAAGTTATTCATATATTACTCATGTGTGAGCTGAAAAGCATTTGTGTCATCTTTTGTGCTATCAATGGTCCTCTAGAGTCGTCGATGAGATTCTGCTGAATGTCGTTCATTAGAAAACATCAACATAAACGAAATCGGCTCTTTATTGCCGTTGAACAAGCATCTCATTTGGAGAAGAGTTAGTTTAGCCGATTAGCAAACATAAGTTTAATGCTTCAGTACGGAGAAGTGGGACAATCTAGTGAGACTCTTCCAGACCACTACGCAGTCCATTCTCCTAAACGAGAAGCATTCTGTCTTCATTCCACTGTCTTCCGAGAGAAATGTTACTTTCCAATGACGTCTATGTCGTGCTTAAAAAAGCTCAGCCTATGAATGAAAGAAAGTTTTCTGAGAGAAATGGATTCTACTTCATCCCACTGAACTTCTGTGACATTTACGGCAAAAAAGCGAAGCCAACAGAACTGCTCTTTAGGAAAAGAGGAGATAACTGGAAAACGCACGCAATTACGTAAATACAGTGAAAATAATTAGAAGCTAGAAGCTCTTCATCGCTCCGCCACTTCATAGAATCGCATGATTACTTTATCGTCAGAACTTATCTTAGTCTTTGGCCCAAGAAAGATCTCAACGACCTGGCACTAAAGTAATCATGAATGGATGGGGATTTTGGGAAAAGATTGTTCGTTTAGCTTACATAAGGGTATATCAAATCAGTTCGCTTTCCCAGACAACCTACCCCCTCCTTCATTTGTACCCGTCCGAATCACTGTGGGAAACCATACCATACCAGGGGAAGCCCTCGTTTGATAGCCATTTTCTTGTTCACTACGAGTATTTGATGTGATAGGTAATAGATGGACTTACTATGTTTGAAGACTGTTAATGATGATGAGGTCTCTTNGGTCTCTTTCGAAGCCCTGCCCCGGTCCCCGGAGGGGTCTTATCAAAGTCTAGGAGAAGTATTCGTCGACAAAAACTTTTTTTTACGATGATACATTGGTTTCCACAAACGATTCCCCTTAAGAAGTTCTTTTTGCTATCTCCTCAGATCACATACTAACTTTTATTGTACTTCTCTATCATATCGGTGAATTGGGTGATAAACCTAAGGTTCACAGACTAAGGCTATTTGGCCACACGTTACCGCCTCAGAATAGGTCTCCAGTAGACCTCTCATCCATCTGGGACTGTTATTTTCCTAGTTCATCAGATCAGTTGAATTCTCCAATATCACGAAGAACTCAAATTTTTTAAACTCTTCCTGACTTTCAACCAGCTAATCAGTTTATCTTCCCATAAGCCTCATTCCCACAGCTTTCTCTCCCAGCTTCTAAACCATGGACGGGTATTCATAAACCTACGGAACTGTTGAGGTGGTAAGAAAAAGGATTGCCTAGTTTAATAGATCCTCGTGGAATTTCGAGCTCAATCCTATACTTTCAGCAACTACGTCCTCGAGAACTTTGCGGCGATCTGATTGTATCCGGTCACACGCTAACAATTTTCACATCCTTCTATACCTTTAAATATTATGCACCAAAGAAGTTGAAGGTATGATTTTATATTTAAACTTCTGATGTCCCTAGCTTACTTCTTGCAGTCAGTCTGCTAATACATTGTAGTACATCGAAAGTAGCCTTTTTTCCAAATAGATGTTGACTTAAGAATCAGGGTTAGCCATGAAAAGTGCAGGGCTCAATGGAAAGGAGCACTGTGGAATTTTTTTTGAAGAAAAGAATCCATCCGCAAAAATGGGATTTATAGATCTAGAAATCATAGACATATCTTCAACTAGTCTTCTGAGCCCTGGGAGATATGAAGTTCGTTTTTGCGGTTCAAGTGTAGGGAAACTGCGCGGCCCTCAATGCCCTAATGTCATGGTTCTCAAAGTTTGAAAACGATACTTTTTTCAGCCCCTTTCGCATATGTTGAATATGTTGGCTGTCATGGCTGTATTGGCTATTCTCTTTGCTAGAAAGCATTATACAATCGATGTTCTCCTAGGGTAAGTGTTTGACGAAATCAATCTTCATTCAAGGGAGCTAATGACGATCAGTGAAGCTTGACGCCATCAAGGGCCCAGTTCATTATGAAAATGATTCCTGAGAATGACTCGCTAAGACGAATCTGTGATCCCCAAGAATAGTAGGCACGCTGCCGAGTCAAAAAACGGTCCAGATAGGGCGAAAAGAGAGTCCTAAGGACGGCTTAGCCGACGCACGCACCCAAAGGTGGACGAGTTTTACGGCGTTGTAGAGGCTGTAGGAGTTGCATGCACCATTCCCAAGTTGTTTGCAGGCAGCTTATTGTAACCCACTGTATGCCATTGCACACATATTTGGACAGCTCGTCCAAATATCCCTTTCATGCAACATTTGTCGTCACATCATCGTCGAACCACTGATTTAACTTCTTTTCTGGAGCCTTATAATTCCCCGAATATTCAAGAGTTTCGCGTTTTTGGCCTATTTTGCACTATTCTGGACTGTTGCCTTCATAGCTAATCGAAAACTGGGTACCTCGAAATTATCGTGAATTGTGCCTCCAACTTATAAAGCAAAGGTGCTAATACTATGTGAAGCATTCTGCAGAAAGTAATCCGAAAACGAAGTCCAATCAAAGGCTCTTTGGAGTGTATAGCTTGGATGATGTGTGATCAATGATCTTTGTATCGCTACCTGCTCCTTGCTAGTTAGACGTTTGCTATTCGTAGCTACCTTGAAAGGTCTATTTGTGCAGAGTATCAGTGATTCATTTCTCTCGCTAAATTGATGACTAAAAATATGATTTGTTGCCGATTCTCGGGGGCGGACTTACCCAGGCTGCAGCAAAGACCATTGATCACAAACGGCACTCCTGACAATTACCGGCAACCCTCAGTCACTCAGTAAACAGAGCAGAGATCTAGACATCAACACCAAGTAGTTTCTGTTTGCCATGAGTCAGTTCCTGGCACGGTTACTATCAGACCATTGTCAGCAGTCAGGGAGGCATTCGTATCGCTCTGGTGACTCACTTTCAGGAAGCTAGTAACTTACAGAATTCACTTGCCTCACACTTGCCCCACAAGGCTTAAAGGCACAGTTCACGATAATTTTGAGGTACCCGTTCTTATTCGAATAGCGGGAGTACAGATTGGGAATAGTTCATCAAAAAAAGTGAAAGAATTCGCAGATTTCGAGAAAAAAGGCTCCTCAAAAGTAGGGGAAATAGAGGTTGGACGAGATTGCCATGACGGAAATAACATGGAAGGGGTATTCGGACGAGATTTCAGTTATTGCAATTACGCAAAAATCTGACTATATCAAGCCAGAACTGTACAGAACTGCCTTTCACTGTCGCCATGGGTCATGACAATTTGTTTAAACTTCCTACATGGGCTACCTTGTGATAGGTGCAGCCTCTACAATGCCGGTGAAACTCGTCCGAGAATACACGCAGGCCAATCTTTGAGTCTTTATAACTCCTTGACTAGGCCGTTTTCCGACCTTTTAGTGCCAGATATGGTATGCGAGGGGGCTTGAATTCACCCTATGGGGAAATCTCATTAACCATTTTATCGTAAACTGTGCTTTTATGGGGATTACGGCTTGACCTCCACGCTCAACTCAACAAAACTATGTGGTTCGAGTTTAAAATCAACTGTTTATTTATGACGGCAAAATGTGAAAGGAGGAATCTGAGATTTGCTATGTGCTCAGTTCACTAAGCTGGAATGAAGTCAAAGATTCTCTGGCGTAAATCAATTCCGCTTTTGGGATGTGCCCTGCATTCGACTTCCATTCAGAATCGTACTGCAAAAGTCAGTGCTTTTACTCCCCNCCCCGGGCATATCTGTATAGAAGGTTAAACACTTGTTGGCCTGGGTGGACATCGATGTCGGCGAGGCCCATCCCAGGAACAGGATTGATCGAGCCAACTTTATCCTTTATCTCAAAGCTAAGATATTATAGGTTTGGGAGGACTAGTCACTTACAATCCCGCTTATTTTCAGGTATACGGTATCCACAAGAGTTTTCATGGAATACCATGCTCTAATGGTCTCATATCATGAAAATAGCCTGGAAAAGAACATACTGTCGTGGTAAGTTTCCGATTACATCTAGTTCCTTTCTGGGAATGAACCCCGCTCTTTTACAGGTCATGGTGGGCAAAAGTGGTGCCATACTTTGAGAAAGACGCTCCACCACCTCATCTCTTTCACAATCGACTCGAATGGCCCAGCAGTTGTCCGCAGAAGATGCGTCGTCGACTTTACTGAACCATGGGTTCCATGAATTTTACACTTTTCCATGGTCCCTTACAACTATGCCAACGAAAATCACATTCATCTTCTGTTCTCGTTGAGATCGGTGATTTCTAGATGTAGATATTTTTGTGACATAGGACCTCATTTTTGACATAGGGATTGTACCTGTTTCCCGTAATCATGGTTACAAATCGGGTTTCCAACTTTTAGCTACAATTAATACTTTTTTTGTGAAAGTAAGCGAGCGGCAAAATCCCACTTCCTTAGCCGTTCTGAAAATTTGCGATTTCCAAATCGAGTAATCTGTGTGGGAAATTGAGAGTATCCATGAGGGTCCCGGCTGAGAGATCTAAACGGCTGCACCGTGAGACAACTAGCAAAGAATCACGGTACGCCGTGAGCAGAATGTAACTCCCACCACACATCCATCTCATGATACGTAAGAAAAGTACAAAACTTCTTCTGCTATCAATTTATAGGCAACATCTTGAGCCCTAGCAGAATCTCTTTAGAGTCATCGCATTTGTTGTTTTTCTCTAGTCAGCTCATTTTTCTCTCAAAAGGAAAATTCCAAACAACTTGTTAACAAGCGAATCTCACAGTTGTATTATGTGATATTTCAAATGAACTGGGACAATGGAAGACCTCGTGCATGACGAATTTGCTAATGCATTCCTCATTGGGAAAGATGGGTGGAGGTAGCGTAGGGCCAATGGCGTACTGACATACCCGGATGGTCACAGGTTCGAATCCCGGATCGATATCCGCCTAAGACAACCAAGCCTTTCATCTGCATCCTTGATTAACACCAGAAGATTTTATCCTATATAACAAATACTCGCCAGGCATCGCTGCCTCCCTAGGTAACGCTCAATCGCCACATCGAACAAGCGGCAAAGTATAAACGCAAGGCCACGTGCATAGCCAACTCTCGCTATCGAACGCTCGCTGCATCCATCGAAAACCATCAAAAACCATGAATACTAGGTTGTTTCTGCTGAATCTAGTATTGTCCGAGTTCATTTGGAATGAAACCATGAAACTCATTACTATCTCTCCGATTCAAACACACTAACCATTCATCAGTCATAGCCACGAATTTGAAAATATAAAAAATAAAATGATTGAGCTGTTATCCCATGTACGAGTACGGTTCCTTTATGCTGGGATATTGATTCTGATAAATCTTCTTATCGTCCTTGTACAGTCTACAAAACTACTTTATCGGAAATGATACTTCACATGGATCAGAGTTGAAATGCATTTTTCTGACTTTAACTAGCTAGCAAAATGCAGGATTATTATGCGAACAGCAAACCGGAGGCGTTGTAGTTCAGAAACTCATTACGTATCATTTAAAGTTGCTTCTAAGAAGTTTGCATTCAGCGTTGAGAGGGTATTTAACAATAATGATAGGATCAATGCAAGCCAACGGCAGTTATCAGAAACCATTACAAAGTGATATCAATTGAGCCGATCGTAATTTTACGAGAATAAGAGCAGAAAAAAGCACATAATTGAAACCCAACGAAAGGAAAAGGGCGAAGCTGCAGGGAATTCGCGGTATAGTAATAACATGTAAAGCATTTAATAGAAAATGAACAGAATCTTGTTGTAATGGAGAGCGTATGAAAAATAAAGCTATTTCAATAACAGGGTTTAGAGGGCTGAAATGACATACGATCGTTCCTCATAGTGTAGACCTTTCATAGTGATAAACTAGGACAAAACTAAAAGCGGACTACAAAAAAAANNNAAAAAAAAGCGTTTTACGTTTTGTTTTCCAGTAATATGAAAGGCTAGTGCAAACCTAGATTTTGGAAGCGGATGGGAACTTTAGCTAAGTTAACGCCACTTCTTTTGGCGACGATTTGCTGCACGACGGGAACGGTCCTCATCTCTCGGCTCTAACGGCAAGTACGATACCTGTGCATGTCCAGGACGGCCTAAATCTTTTATCTTATCATATTAAAATTGTGTAGACCGTGTAAAAAAACAGCCACTGATATACAGTCCGGCCCTCTGTTCAGCAACCAAACCTCACAGATAATCCTATTCACATGCCTACTTCTACTGCCTGACCTATCACGTATTTCAGAATCTGACACGTCCGGTATAGGGTATATAATAAAAGCTGAATAATTAGCCAAGAGGGCGAACCCCAATCAAATCGCAGTTCTTCCGCGACATCGGCTAGCTCTCGCAACTTCTCATTATGATGCTTCTGTGATGGAACATCGCTTGTTGAACGACCAGGAGAAACAAGACGATACTGCACAGTGTGTGAATTTGGTCGAACATGTTTTAAGTAATTCACCTAAATAATCATCTGACCATGAGTGGATAGCATAAAATGTAGCTTTCACAAAGTCGATTAATGATGCACTTGATTATTACCTCACAAGTTGCCCAATCGGTTATATCGTACACTATTCCATCGCAGCACGTAAAGTATACCCAAAAAAGTCCGCAGAGGCGGGTTTCCACCCAGATATCGTTCTAAAAAAGAACAAAATGGGTAAAAATCATTGCAGTCACTAACGTTGACAAATGAACGTCAATAAGTTATCAAATGCTAGTTTCCAAAATAATGTTCAGCACTATCCTCGTAGGTTGAGTTCTCCTCGTCATATCAAGGACATTATGGACGTCGTTACTCCTTTCAAATGAAAGTGCACTATTACCTCTGTTCCACAATTTTGCCAAAAGTAATTCCCCAAAAATAATTCATTAAGATGTAGTCAATGGCAATGCTGTAGTAGGGATTGTAGCGAATTGTCATTACAGTGGAAATCTCAGAGCTCGCATTCGCCTTAATGCAATGTAGCAGTAATGGTTATGGCTACGCAGCGATCGCTTCCATTCCAGAATTCTTAGCAACAATATTCTTTCAGTAAGGATGCTTTCACCAACAAACTATTTGCACATTAATCGATAGGGTTTCTATGAAATGCTTGACAAACGTTAATTAATGTAACAAATTTAGTTTCTACCAAAAAACCCCTTGATGCTAAATCAGACAAAAAAGTACGAAAGATACCGCTCTTGCTGGATGACGTGTTTTGCAGCGACGGCAGTAACGTGCTTCGTTTGGACGAATGTCGAGCGCAATTCTGGAATGCCGACGACCACAGTCGCAATACATGGAATTACGAGCTTCTTCCACCCGTTCACGAATACGATCCCATAGTTTGCCAATGTCGTGATGCTGAACAATCAAGAATTTTCTTGGTAAATATTGATTCGGAAAAATCCCACTGGACCATCACGGATAGGTAAGATATGAAGAAGTGTGCCACACACCAAGTCACTCTTGCAAGGATGGATGCGAGTGAAATTATAGGTTTTTCGCGCCTCTGGTGTTGAGATAGCTTGATATGCCTTGGCCACCAACTCGAAAGCTTCCTCCGCCCCTTCGAGCATGTTCTGCAAAAACAAAAGCGATACAGAGGAAGATACATACTGAACAGGTAGCCCCCACACCGAGTAGAACAATAGCAACACCTTTTCAGGATTCAAAAGCGCACTGAGCCTCTTATAATGCCTTCGGACATCTTCTTCTGTGCATGAAGCCTGTAGCCCAAGAACACCATATGCGTCTTGACATTTCGATGCGCACAGAAACCGTTGCAGGGCCTCTTCTCCTAATATAAAGAAAAGGTAATCAGAACGCCATACACCGCCATTCAAAATGAGGGCACGATGGCAAACCTGCTCAGGCTGCACCACACTTCGGTAATTCTAATGAAATTAATGAGCATTTTACCTGTAGTTGGCAATGTTATGGTTTCTTCTAAGCCCCACAAAAGCGCCTCGGGCTCTTGGGATCGGAGAAGGCGTCTTACATCTAACTGGCGGATAGATGATATCCCTGATCTGCAATGCTCCACATCCAGGGAAATCACTTGAAACATCAAAAAATTTTACCCAACACGACTACTTTCATTCCTAGAGAGCTTATTAAAACAGGAATAAATGGTGTTTTCGTAATCAGTTACTCTCAACTAAAGTACCACCATTCTTCGGCCATTTGGCTCAGAAATGGTGAAACATTGAGTGATAAACTAATTACATTCTGGAGGCCGCCAGCTCTCACTAGGTATAAAACAAGACTAATAGGTGGATTAACAAAAGAAACCCACATCACGGAAGTGTTCATTGAAAGCAGCATGCGCCTCGCAGAAGAATGTATAGATTCCAGCAGATGCGCCATACTACAAGGATATGCTTAGAGAAACAGGAGACCATCATATTAATAGGCAATGTTTATTTTGAAAACAACGTTCTGTTGAAAAAGGCAACGTTTTCAAGTTTATCTGAACGGTTTGCTTTCTTAAGATTATGTATAATAGTAATGTGTAATAAGGATCAAGAATACACATAAAAGATTCAAATTTGCATAAACTCCGCAAATGAGGAGGCAATACTATCGAAATGAACGTCAAACAAACCTGTAAGATATGACGTCATAAATTTGGAAAGAAACATCGACGACAAGGTTCAAAATCCACTTGAATATGAATTCCATCCAAAACGTTAGGCGAGAAACCACAACCACTAAATTGGAACCTTAGGAACGATATAGTAAATCAAGCCATTGAGAACAGAAAAGAACTTCGTATATTAACACAACGAGCTTCAAAAGTCACCCGATCTTTCCATCCATCCGAATTCGCTTCGCTTACGGACAGCGCGCCTCCTCTGTTGCGCAGAGTTCACAACGTTGCCATGCGCCTGCTTCTTCTTCTCGACATCAACTGCGCGTTTCGGACGAGCTACAACGTCAATCACAGTGCCAGGACCAGTTCCTTGAATTGAAAAGGGAATGGAACCAAAAGCTTGAGGAAATAAAATAGTTTTATGAAGTTGTTTTGGGTGAAAAAAGTAAAACGAAATACTTGGGAGTAAAGAGCTGGACCGCGACCTCTCGTTGTAGACCATTGTTGCTCTTACCGGCTCTTAATTACAAAAACAGTACACTTACTGTACTGAAAAGATTACTGCAGAAACTTACCTCTTTCGCGATTTGTTACGAGAATATTTTCAACATTAGCGTTGCTCTTCAAAGGTTTGGAAGTCAAATTTTGTAGAACCTAAAGGTACACTTCACATAAACCGAGAAACATCACAAGAAAGTAACGCAAAGGCTCAATCGGCGACTGCAGGGAGTTTATAGTTGGTTTGAATTTAAAAATGAAAGCGTAAGGCACCCAGCAAGCATAAAAAATGTGCGAGACATCATCTAAACTGACCGATAGTGTCGCTAACTCGGCAGCTTTCACCTTTAATTACCCTACTGCGATCTCAATGCACGCTACCACTTAAACATTGGCTTCAAATACGATGCACAAAAGAGGGTTAATGGGTGATTCCAAGGCTTAAACGTCGGCGTTTTTTGACCCCTTTCGTCACAGTGAGGCCTGGCGCTCCTGTCCCCCACTTTCAAGCAGGCATACTCAGTGCACACTCCCGCAAAAATCGGTGATCACAGAGTATGCCGTAGAAAAACAAAACGTCAAAATACAACATACCTCATATTTTGTCGGAGTATCTACGGCTGATGTTTTCTCAGTTGCAAGCACATTTGCAGAATCACATCGTGTAATCTGAGAAGTCGTTACATTCAAATGAGGCTTCTGATGAAAGTTGTACAGTACCTTTTCCTTCTTTACTGGGACCTTTTTCCTAGTGATTTTTTGGAACTCGACCACTTGAGCGGATTTGGACTTGCGATCTCCTAGGAATAAATGCAATAGTACTGATTACATCATTTGGAATAAACTCACGATGGTTACGACTTTGTTTGGTATGTTCAGTACTGACGAAGTCGCGGGCTTTTGCAGAGCACGATCGGTTGTCCAAATCTGACTGTGGTTGAAGTCTTTTACCCTAAAACGGTATGCAAAAATAACCTGTTCTTTATCGGCTATGAATTATGAAGGCACAAAAGAAAATGATCGTAGGAAGTACCTGTGCCGCTGAATTATTATCGCCTCCACTGCCTTGGTCGATTTTAGCGGCAACATCACGGTAACTAAAGAATAAAATCACTTCGAAGTTGAATCAGGGAAGTAAAATTGGGACGCATGACTTCTTAAGATTTTTTTATCGCGAAAAGAGTAAAAACACACAAACCTCAAAACTGGTTTATTCAGTGAAGATATGGCTGAACTAGAAATGAAAGGTTCGTTCAAGCAGTCGTTTTCCACGTTTCTTGCACTTTCGACCGGAGTATAGTTTACATGGTCATTTACATGATAACTGGTGAAATTTGGATGGTTCTCTGTTAAGACATTGACGCTATAGCCATGGGAGGGGACTCGGACAGTAGTAATGGGATAGTGGTGATGATTCTCAATCTGAAATGAGCGTATGATTTCGAACGAGCATGGAATTAGTGGACGCATAAGGAATCTTACCACATTATGAGTGTGCGTATGATGATGAAGATTATGATGATGGTGATGGATTTGGGGCTGGGTGATGAAAGTCGGTTGCCCCTAAATTACCAGTCACTTTGCTTTGTGTTTGATGCATTTTTGTTTAGGAAAGGATAGAAATTCCCATTTGACAGAAACACATTTCCAATCAGTAAACAAACATTGATAACGAGCTCTTTTCGCAAACAGATAACGCTTCAATCAATGCGAATACAAGAAAAAATAAAATAGACAAAAATGAGATTACGCTTGGGATATGGAAGTCGGAAGATGGTGGTTTTGGATACGGATGATACTCAGTGTTGCACCACTGTGGCTGAAAAATCTCAGTTTCTAAGATTCGGGAAAGGCCCTTGTACTCCCATGCACGTAATAGTTTTGCACGCGAAACTTACTTGAATTGGTGGAGAATACGGAGGAGGTGGTTCTGGCCAGTATGATCTCAACAAGTTGTTCGTGCTGATTGGTCCAACTCCACTGATGACAGAAACTGGAGGGATGGCTCCTGGTGATGAGGAGGACCCTGAATTACAAAATTTACCTTTGAACGCACTTCTTTGCGGTCGAATGTTGCCAGTGAACCTGCTATATTGAGAGTAGCGGTCATCCTTTTTCATATGTAGCCCATCCGATTGCTTTACTTTGAAAATATAACAACCTAACGGGTCTCTGACTACTCTAAAACCCGATTTGACCACAAGTAGGGCTTGAGTGCAGAGCGCACCAACAGAAGCATATACAAGTGAAATCCCTAACTTTGTCAAAAAGGAAAAAGCTATTCTGCATAGACGATTAGGAGGACACATTTACCTTGATTTAGTGGTGTGTTGTAGCATGAATCCTCATCGAGGAGATTACCCAGGAAGTGTTTTTCCGGATCGTCTACGGTTGATGCATGACTAGCCATTTCTCACGCATCTGAAATGGAATGTTCTAGAGTAAAAGTTCAGAGGGAAAGAGGAAAGTGCACAACAGCTAATCAGTTGTTCGAAACTGACAAGGAATACATGACCTATCTGAAAAAATGGTGATAACGCGACCTATTCGGCAAATATTGTAACTGATATGATGACAGTCGATTCCCATTAATTATCTTAAAAAAGGCTTGCCACTGGAATAGGGCCTCGAATTTACCCTTGATCTAAGCCATGCGCAGGTTTTGAAGGAGTTCCACTGAACCCGAATGTAAACACACAAAGAAAGGTCCTTAAATTGATAGGTCTACGAACAGCTCCCTTAAATGCCATCTGTATTGAATTATTTTTGCGTTTAAAATAAGAGAAACGCTTAAATTCGGGTACGCACGATCTTTTTAACCATGCCGCACTCGTCATATGCTGAGCTCGTCATTGAAGCCAAATAAGGCATGCCGTCCAACCATAAAGCGACCCACAGGACTTCAATATTAGCGGAAAAGAGAAGAATGAGAGTATTCTGAATCAGAAAGAAGAACTATATCTACGGACTAACTGATAAGTAGATCGAATGAAGTTGATCACAAAAATTACTAGCCACTCCTCAATTATAAGACCGTCAGTTTGATTAGTCCGTGTGAACGAACACTTGCTACGTACATCAACATCTACCGTATGCCATAACCTCTGCGGAAGGAGAGCGCATACTGGTCGTGCTCCCTCGGCAATAGACAACAAAGAAACCAGAATTCCGAGTGAATAGTGGATTGAGGAAAATTCTCGAAGAAAACAATAGATTGGGAAGAAGGGGGGGGGGGGGGGGGGGG